>CAKAJE020001451.1:0-38568 GCA_916610135.2 Macropis europaea | reverse complement strand
GAACTCTTAAATTAACCATAATATAAAATGATCTAATCGGGTCTCTGTTTGCCCTACCCTAGAAGTTTAATAGTGCATTTTATACGACATTCCATGCTCTTTAAGGTCCCACCTAGCCCAATACGCTATCTGAAATAGTGGCGACGTAAACTGAACACATGTGATAAAATTATGCCGAATTCTTATATTAACAATAATATAAAAACATCTAATACGGTCTCTGATTACACTATTAAAGAAGTTTAGTAGTGCATTTTACTCGCCATTCCACGCGCTTTAAGAAGCCGCCTAGCCCAATACGCTATCTGAAATAGGAGCGACGTAAATTGAACAAATGTGATAGAATTACGCTGAATTCTTATATTAACCATAATATAAAATGATCTAAACGGGTCTCCGATTGCCCTATCTCAGAAGTTTAGTAGTGCATTTTACTCGAAATTTCGTGAGCTTTAAGGTGCCACTCAGCCCAATACGCTATCTGAAATAGGTGCGACGTAAATTTAACAAATGGGATAAAATTACGCTGACTTCTTATATTAACAGTAATATAAAATGATCTAATCGGGTCTCTGATTGCCCTATCATAGAAGTTTAATAGTGCATATTACTCGTCACATCATGCGCTTTAACGTGCCGCTTAGCCCAATACGCTATCTGAAATAGGTGCGACGTAAATTTAACAAATGGGATAAAATTTCGCAGAATCCTTATATTAACATTAATATAATATGATCTATTCTGGTCTCTGAGTGCCCTATCATAGAAGTTTAATAGTGCATTTTACTCGTCATTTCATGCGCTTTGAGGTGCCGCCTAGCCCAATACGCTATCTGAAATAGGAGCGACGTAAATTAAACAATTGTGCTGGAGTTACACAGAAGTCTTACATTAACCATAATATAAAATGATCTAATCGGGTCTCTGATTGCCCTATCATAGAAGTTTAATAGTGCATTTTACTAATCATTTCATGTGCTTTATGGTGCCGCCTAGCCCAATACACTATCTGAAATAGGAGCGACGTACCTTGAACAAATATCATAGAATTTCGCTGAATTCTTATATTAACGATAATATAAAATGTTCTAATCGGGTCTCTGATTGCCCTTTCATAGAAGGTTAGGAGTGCATTTTACTCGTCATTCCACGCGCTTTAAGTTGCTGCCAATCCCAATATATTATCTGAAATTGGAGCGACGTAATTTGAACAAATGTGACAGAATTTCGCAGAATTCTTATATTAACCATAATATAAAATGATCTAATCGGGTCTACATCGCCCTATCACAGAAGGTTGGTAGTGCATTTTACTCGTCATTCCACGCGATTTATGATGCCGCCTAGCCCAATACGCTATCTGCAATAGGAGCGACGTAAATTGAACAAATGTGATAGAGTTTCGCTGAATTCTTAAATTAACCATAAAATAAGATAACCTAATCGGGTCTCTGTTTGCCCTACCCGAGAAGTTTAGTAGTGCATTTTACTCGACATTTCATGCGCTTTAAGATGCCGCATCGCCCAATACGCTATCTGAAATAGGGGCGACGTAAATTGAACAAACGTGATAGTGTTACGCAGAATTCTTATATTAAACATAATATAAAATGATCTAATCTCGTCTCTGTTTGCCCTACCGTAGAAGTTTAATAGTGCGTTTTACTCGCCATTTCATGCGCTTTAAGATGCCACCTAGCCCAATACGCTATCTGAAATTGGAGCTACATAAATTGAACTAGTGTGATAGAGTTTCGCCGAAATCTTATATTAACAATAATATAAAATGATCTAATCGGGTCTCTGATCGCCCTATCATAGAAGTTTAATAGTGCATTTTGCTCGGCATTTCATGCGCTTTAAGGTGCCGCTTATCCCGATACGCTATCTGAAGTTGGAGCGACATAAATTGAACAAATGTGATAGAATTATGCTGAATTCTTATATTAACCATAATATAAGATGACCTAATCGGGTCTCTGATTGCCCTATCATAGAAGGTTAGTAGTGCATTTTAGTCGTCATGCCACGCGCTATAAGATGCCGGCTAGCCCAATACGTTATGTGGAATAGTGGCGATGTAAATTGAACAAATGTGATAGAAATACACTGAATTCTTATATTAAGCATAATATAAAATGATCTAATCGCGTCTCTGATTGACCTATCATAGAAGTTTAATAGTGCATTTTACTCGTCATTTCATGCGCTTTGTGATGCCGCTTAGCACAATACGCTATCTGTAATAGCAGCGTCGTAAATTGAACAAATGTAATTGAAATACACTGAATTCTTATATTAACCAGAATATAAAATGATGTAATGGTGTCTCTGATTACCCTTTCATAAAAGTTTAATAGTGCATTTTGCTCGCCATTTCATGCGCTTTGAGATGCCGCTTAGCCCAATACGCTATCTGAAATAGGAGCGATGTAAATTGAACAAATGTGATAGAATTTCGCTGAATTCTTATATTAACCAAACTATAAAATGATCTAAGCTGGTCTCTGTTCGCTCTACCCTAGAAGTTTAATAGTGCATTTCACTCGTGATTTCATGCCCTTTGAGATGCCGCTTGGCCCAAGACGCTATCTGAAATGGCAGCGACGTAAATTGAACAAATGTGATAGAATTTCGCTGATTTCTTAAATTAACCATAATATAAAATGATCTAATCGGGTCTCTGTTCGCCCTAGACTATAAGTTTAATAGTGCATTTCACTCGTCATTTCATGCGCTTTACGATGCCGCCCAGCACAGTAGGCTATCTGAAATAGGAGTGACGTAAATTGAACAAATGTGATAGAATTTCGCTGAATTCTTATATTAACCAAAATATAAAATGATCTAATCGGGTCTCTGATTGGCCTATCGTAGAAGGTTAATAGTGCATTTTACTCGCCATTCCACGCGCTTTAAGATGGCACCTAGCCCAGTAGCCTATCTGAAATAGGAGCGACGTAAATTGAACTATTGTGATAGGATTACGCTGAATTCTTATATTAACCGTAATATAAAATGATCTAATCGGGTCTCTGTTCGTCCTACCCTAGAAGTTTAATAGTGCATTTCACTCGCCATTTCATGCGCTTTGAGATGCCGCTTTGCCCAATACGCTACCTGAAATAGGAGCGACGCAAATTGAACAAATGTGATAAAATTACACTGAATTCTTATATTAATCATAATATGAGATGATCTAATCGGGATTCTGATTGCCCTATCCTAGAAGTTTAGTAGTGCATTTTACTCGTCATTTCATGCGCTTTAAGGTGCGGCCTAGCACAATATGCTATCTGAAATTGGAGCTACGTAAATTGAACAAACGTGATAGAATTCCGCAGAATTCTTGTATTAGCCATAATATAATACGACCTATTCTGGTCTCTGATTGCCCTATCATAGAAGTTTAATAGTGCATTTTAATCGTCATTTCATGCGCTTTAAGGTACCGCGTAGCCCAATACGCTATCTGGCATAGGAGCGACATAAATTGAACAAGTGTGATGAAATTACGCAGAATTCTTATATTAACCATAATATCATACGGTCAATTCGGGCCTCTGATTGCCCTATCATAAAAGTTTAATTGTGCATTTTACTCGTCATTTCATGCGCTTTAAGGTGCCGCCTAGCCCAATACGCTATCTGAAGTAGGAGCGACATAAATTGAACAAATGTGATAAAATTACGTTGAATTCTTATATTTACCATAATATAATACGATCTAATCGGGTCTCTGATTGCCCTATCATAGAAGTTTAATAGTGCATTTTACTCGTCATTTCATGCGCTTTTAGGTGCCGCCTAGCCCAATACGCTATCTGAAATAGGAGCGACATAAATGGAGCAAATGTGATAAAATTACGTTGAATTCTTATATTAACAATAACATTAAATGATCTAATCGGGTCTCTGATTGCCCTATCATAGAAGTTTAATAGTGCATTTTACTCGACATTTCATGCGCTTTAAGATGCCACCTAGCCCAATACGCTATCTGAAATAGGGGAGACGTAAATTGAACAAATGTGATAGAATTACGCAGAATTCTTATATTAAGCATAATATTATACGATCTATTCGGGTCTCTGATTGCCCTATCATAGAAGTTTAATCGTGCATTTCAAACGTCATTCATGCGCTTTAAGGTGCCTCCTAGCCCAATACGCTATCTGAAATAGGAGCGACATAAATTGAACAAATGTGATAAAGTTACGTTGAATTCTTATATTAACAATAATATAAAATGATCTAATCGGGTCTCTGATTGCCCTAACGTAGAAGCTTAATAGTGCATTTTACTCGACATTTCATGCGCTTTAAGATGCCACCTAGCCCAATACGCTATCTGAAACAGGGGTGACGTAAATTGAACAAATGTGATAAAATTACGTTGAATTCTTATATTAACAATAATATAAAATGATCTAATCGGGTCTCTGGTTGCCCTATCATAGAAGTTTAATAGTGCATTTTACTCGTCATTTCATTCGCTTTAAGGCGCCGCTTATCCTAATACGCTATCTGAAATAGGAGCGACGTAAATTGAACAAATGTGATAGAATTTCGCTGAATTCTTTTATTAACCATAATATAAAATCATCTAATTGGATCTCTGTCGGCCGTATCCGAGAAAGTTAGTAGTGCATTTTATTCGACATTTCATGCGCTTTAAGTTGCCGCCCAGCTCAATACGATACCTGGTGTAGGAGCGTCGTGAATTGGACAAATGTGATAGAGTTACGATGAATTCTTAAATTAGCAATAATATAAGATGACATAAGCGGGACTCTGATTGCCCTATCCGAGAAGATTAGTAGTGCATTTTACTCGACATTTCATGCGCTTTAAGATGCCGCCACGCCTAATACGCTATCTGAAATAGGAGCCACGTGAATTGAACAAATGTGATAGAATTACTCAGAATTCATACATAAACTATAATTTAAAACGACCTAATCGGGTCACTAATTGCGCTATCATAGAAGATTAATAGTGCATTTGACTCGTCATTTCATGCGCTTTAAGGTGCCGCCTAGCGCAATACGCTATCTGAAGTTGGAGCGACGTAAATTGAACAAATGTGATAGATTTTCGCTGAATTCTTATATTAACCATAATATAAAATGATGTAGTCGGGTCTCTCATTGCCCTATCATAGAAGGTTAGAAGTGCAATTTACTCGCCATTCCACGCGCTTTAAGATGCCGCCTAGCCCAGTACGCTATCTGAAATAGGAACGACGTAAATTGAACAGATGTGATAGAATTTTGCTGAATTCTTAAATTAACCATGATATAAAATGATCTAATCGGGCCTCTGTTTGCCCTACCTTAGAAGTTTAATAGTGCATTTTACTCGCCATTTCATGCGCTTTGAGATGCGGCTTAGGCCAATATGCTATCTGAAATAGGAGCGACGCAAGTTGAACAAATGTGATAGAATTTTGCTGTATTCTTAAATTAACCATAATATAAAATGATCTAATAGGGCCTCTGTTTGCCCTACCCTAGAAGTTCAATAGTGCATTTTACACGCCATTTCATGAGCTTTGAGATGCGGCTTAGGCCAATACGCTAACTGAAATAGGAGCGACGCAAGTTGAACAAATGTGATAGAATTTTGCTGTATCCTTAAATTAACCATGATATAAAATGTTCTAATAGGGTCTCTGTTTGCCCTACCCTAGAAGTTTAATAGTGCATTTTACTCGCCATTTCATGCGCTTTGAGAAGCCGCTTTGCCCAATACGCTGTCTGAAATAGGAGCGACGTAAATTGAACGAATGAGATAGAATTTCGCTGAATTCTTAAATTAACCATAATATAAAATCATCTAATCGGGTCTCTGTTTGCCCTACCCCAGAAGTTTAATAGTGCATTTTATTCGCCATTTCATGCGCTTTAAGGTGCCGCCTAGCCCAGTACGCAATCTGAAATAGGAGCGACGTAAATTGAACAAATGTGATAGAATTTTGCTGAATTCTTAAATTAACCATAATATAAAATGATCTAATCGGGCCTCTGTTTGCCCTACCCTAGAAGTTTAATAGTGCATTTTACTCGCCATTTCATGCGCTTTGAGATGCGGCTTAGGCCAATACGCTATCTGAAATAGGAGCGACGCAAGTTGAACAAATGTGATAGAATTTTGCTGTATTCTTAAATTAACCATAATATAAAATGTTCTAATCGGGTCTCTGTTTGCCCTACCCTAGAAGTTTAATAGTGCATTTGACTCGTCATTTCATGCGCTTTGAGATGCCGCTTTGCCCAATACGCTATCTGAAATAGGAGCGACGTAAATTGAACGAATGTGATAGAATTTCGCTGAATTCTTATATTAACCATAATATAAAATGATCTAATCGGGTCTCTGTTTGCCCTACCCTAGAAGTTTAATAGTGCATTTTATTCGCCATTTCATGCGCTTTAAGGTGCCGCCTAGTCCAGTACGCAATCTGAAGTAGGAGCGACGTAAATTGAACAAATGTGATAGAATTTTGCTGAATTCTTAAATTAACCATAATATAAAATGGTCTAATCGGACCTCTGTTTGCCCTACCCTAGAAGTTTAATAGTGCATTTTACTCGCCATTTCATGCGCTTTGAGATGCGGCTTAGGCCAATACGCTATCTGAAATAGGAGCGACGTAAGTGGAACAAATGTGATAGAATTTCGATAAATTCTTTTATTAACCATAATGTAAAATGATCTAATCGGGGTCTCTGTTTGCCCTACCCTAGAAGTTTAACAGTGCATTTTCCTCGCCATCCCATGCGCTTTTAGATGCCGCCCAGCCCATTACGCTATCTGAAATAGGAACGACGTAAATTGAACAAATGTGATAGAATATTGCTGTATTCTTAAATTAACCATAATATAAAATGTTCTAATCGGGTCTCTGTTTGCCCTACCCTAGAAGTTTAATAGTGCATTTTACTCGCCATTTCATACGCTTTGAGGTGCCGCTTAGCCCAATACGCTATCTGAAATAGGAGCGACGTAAATAGAACAAATGCGATAGAATTTTGCTGAATTCTTAAATTAACCATAATATAAAATGAACTAATCGGGTCTCTGTTTGCCCTACCCTAGAAGTTTAATTGTGCATTACACTCGTCATTTCATGCGCTTTGAGATGCCGCTGAGCCCAATACGCTATCTGAAATAGGAGCGACGTGAATTGAACAAATGTGATAGAATTTCGCTGAATACTTATATTAACCAAAATATAAAATGATCTAATCGGGTCTCTGATTGCCCTATCATAGAAGTTTAGTAGTGCACTTTACTCGCCATTCCACGCGCTTTAAGATGCCGCCTAGCCCAGTTCGCTATCTGAAATAAGAGCGATGTAACTTGAACAAATGTGATAGAATTACGCTGAATTCTTATATTAACCGTAATATAAAATGATCTAATCGGGTCTCTGTTTGCCTTACCCTAGAAGTTTAATAGTGCATTTTACTCGCCATTTCATGCGCTTTGAGATGCCGCTTAGCCCAGTACGCTATCTGAAATAGGAGCGACGTAAATTGAACAAACGTGATAGAATTTCGCTGAATTCTTAAATTAACTATAATATAAAATGATCTAATCGGGTCACTGATTGCCCTATCATAGAAGTTTAGTAGTGCATTTTACTCGCCATTCCACGCGCTTTAAGCTGCCGCATAGCCCAGTACGCTATCTGACATAGGAGCGACGTAAATTGAACAAATGTGATAGAATTTTGCTGAATTCTTGTATTAACCATAATATAAAATGATCTAATCGGGTCTGTGTTTGCCCTACCCTAGAAGTTTAATAGTGCATTTTACTCGACATTTCATGCGCTTTGAGCTGCCGCTTAGCCCAATACGCTATCTGAAATAGGAGCAACGTAAGTGGAACAAATGTGATAGAATTTCGCTGAAATCTTTTATGAACCATAATGTAAAATGATCTAATCGGGTCTCTGTTTGCCCTACCCTAGAAGTTTAATAGTGCATTTTACTCGACATTTCATGCGCTTTGAGATGCCGCTTAGCCCAATACGCTATCTGAAATAGGAGCAACGTAAGTGGAACAAATGTGATAGAATTTCGCTGAAATCTTTTATGAACCATAATGTAAAATGATCTAATCGGGTCTCTGTTCGCCCTAGCCTAGAAGTTTAATAGTGCATTGTATTCGCCGTTTCATGCGCTTTGAGATGCCGCTCAGCCCAATACGCTGTCTGAAATAGGAGCGACGTAAATTGAACAAATGTGATAGTATTTCCCTGAAATCTTATATTAAACAAAATATAAAATGATCTAATCGGGTCTCTGATTGCCCTATCGTAAGAGTTTAATAGTGCATTTTCCTCGGCATTCCACGCGCTTTTAGATGCCGCCCAGCCCAGTACGCTATCTGAAATAGGAGCGACGTAAATTGAACAAATGTGATAGAATTTTGCTGAATTCTTAAATTAACCAAAATATAAAATGACCTAATCGGTTCTCTGATTGCCCTATCATAGAATTTTAATAGTGCATTTTACTCGCCATTCCACGCGCTTTAAGATGCCGCCTCGCCCAGTACGCTATCTGAAATAGGAGCGACGTAAATTGAACAAATGTGATAGAATTTTGCTGAATTCTTAAATTAACCATAATATAAAATGATCTAATCGGGTCTCTGTTTGCCCAACCCTAGAAGTTTAATAGTGCATTTCACTCGTCATTTCATGCGCTTTGAGATGCCGCCCAGCCCAGTACGCTATCTGAAATAGGAACGACGTAAATTGAACAAATGTGATAGAATTACGCTGAATTCTTATATTAACCGTAATATAAAATGATCCAATCGGGTCTCTGTTTTCCTTATCTTAGAAGTCTAATAGTGCATTCTACTCGCCATTTCATGCGTTTTGAGATGCCGCATAGCCCAATACGCTATCTGAAATAGGAGAGACGTAAATTGAACCAATGTGATAGAATTTTGCTGAATTCTTAAATTAACCATAATATAAAATGATCTAATAGGGTCTCTGTTGGCCCAACCCTAGAAGTTTAATTGTGCATTACACTCGTCATTTCATGCGCTTTGAGATGCCGCTGAGCCCAGTACGCTATCTGAAATAGGAGCGACGTGAATTTAACAAATGTGATTGAATTTCGCTGAATACTTATATTAACCAAAATATAAAATGATCTAATCGGGTCTCTGATTGCCCTATCATAAGAGTTTAATAGTGCATTTTCCTCGGCATTCCACGCGCTTTTAGATGCCGCCCAGCCCAATACGCTATCTGAAATAGGAACGACGTGAATTGAACAAATGTGATAGAATTTCGCTGAATACTTATATTAACCAAAATATAAAATGATCTAATCGGGTCTCTGATTGCCATATCATAGAAGTTTAGTAGTGCACTTTACTCGCCATTCCACGCGTTTTAAGATGCCGCCTAGCCCAGTTCGCTATCTGAAATAAGAGCGACGTAACTTGAACAAATGTGATAGATTTACGCTGAATTCTTATATTAACCGTAATATAAAATGATCTAATCGGGTCTCTGTTTGCCTTACCCTAGAAGTTTAATAGTGCATTTTACTCGCCATTTCATGCGCTTTGAGATGCCGCTTAGCCCAGTACGCTATCTGAAATAGGAGCGACGTAAGTTGAACAAATGTGATAGAATTTCGCCGAATTCTTTTATTAACAATAATGTAAAATGATCTGATCGGGTCTCTGTTCGCCCTAGCCTAGAAGTGTAAAAGTGCATTTTATTCGCCATTTCATGCGCTTTGAGATGCCGCTTAGCCGAATACGCTATCTGAAGTAGGAGCGACGCAAATTGAACAAATGCGATAGAATTTCCCTGAAATCTTATATTAAACAAAATATAAAATGATCTAATCGGGTCTCTGATTGCCCTATCGTAGAAGATTAGTAGTGCATTATACTCGCCATTCCACGCGCTTTAAGATGCCGCCTAGCCCAGTACGCTATCTGAAATATGAGCGACGTAACTTGAACACATGTGATAGAATTACGCTGCATTCTTATATTAACCGTAATATAAAATGATCTAATCGGGTCTCTGTTTGCCTTATCCTAGAAGTTTAATAGTGCATTATACTCGCCATTTCATGCGCTTCGGGATGCCGCTTAGCCCAATACGCTATCTGAAATAGGAGCGACATAAATTGAACAAATGTGATAGAATTTCGCTGAATTCTTAAATTAACCATAATATAAAATGATCTAATCGGGTCTCTGTTTGCCCTACCCTAGAAGTTTAACAGTGCATTTTACTCGCCATTTCATGCGCTTTGAGATGCCGCATAGCCCAATACGCTATCTGAAACAGGAGCGACGTAAATTGAACAAATGTGATAGAATTTCCGTGAATTCTTATATTAACCTCAATGTAAAATGATCTAATCGGGTCTCTGTTCGCCCTACCATAGAAGTCTTATAGTGCATTTCACTCGGCATTTCATGAGCTTTGAGATGCCGCTTAGCCCAATACGCTATCTGAAATAGGAGCGACCTAAATTGAACGAATGTGATAGAATTTTGCTGTATTCTTAAATTAACCATAATATAAAATGATCTAATCGGGTCTCTGCTTGCCCTACCCTAGAAGTTTAATAGTGCATTTTACTCGTCATTTCATGCGCTTTGAGATACCGCTTCGCCCGAAACGCTATCTGAAATAGGAGCGACGTAAATTGAACAAATGTGATAGAATTTCCCTGAAATCTTATATTAAACAAAATATAAAATGATCTAATCGGGTCTCTGAATGCCCTATCATAGAAGATTAGTAGTGCTTTATACTCGCCATTCCACGCGCTTTAAGATGCCGCCTAGCCCAGTACGCTGTCTGAAATAGGAGCGACGTAAATTGAACAAATGTGATAGAATCTCGCTGAATACTTATATTAACCATAATGTAAAATGATCTAATCGGGTCTCTGTTCGCGCTACCCTAGAAGTTTAATAGTGCATTTCACTCGTCATTTCATGCGCTTTGAGATGCCGCTTAGCCCAATACGCTATCTGAAATAGGAGCGACGAAAGTTGAACAAATGTGATAGAATTTCGCTGAATTATTTTATTAACCAGAATGTAAAATGATCTAATCTGGTCTCTGTTCGCCCTACCATAGAAGTCTAATAGTGCATTTCGCTCGCCATTCCACGCGCTTTAAGATGCCGCCGAGCCCAGTACGCTATCTGAAATGGGAGCGACGTAAATTGTACAAATGTGATAGAATTTCGCTGAATTCTTAAATTAACTATAATATAAAATGATCTATTCGGGTCACTGATTGCCATACCCTAGAAGTTTAATAGTGCATTTTACTTGCCATTTCATGCGCTTTGAGATGCCGCTTAGCCCAATAGGCTATCTGAAATATGAGCGACGTAAATTGAACAAATGTGATAGAATTTCGCTGAATTCTTATATTAACCAAAATATAAAATGATCTAATCGGGTCTCTGTTTGCCTTATCCTAGAAGTTTAGTATTGCATTTTACTCGCCGTTTCATGCGCTTTGAGATGCCGCTTAGCCCAATACGCTATCTGAAATAGGAGCGACGTAAATTGAACAAATGTGATAGAATTTCCCTGAATTCTAATATTAACCTTAATGTAAAATGATCTAATCGGGTCTCTGTTCGCCCTACCATAGAAGTCTAATAGTGCATTTCACTCGCCATTCCACGTGCTTTAAGATGCCGCCGAGCCCAGTACGCTATCTGAAATAGGAGCGACGTAAATTGAACAAATGTGATAGAATTTTGCTGAATTCTTAAATTAACCATCATATAAAATGATCTAATCGGGTCTCTGTACGCCCTACCATAGAAGTCTAATAGTGCATTTTACTCGCCATTTCATGCGCTTTGAGATGCCGCTTAGCCCAATACGCTATCTGAAATAGGAGCGTCGTAAATTGAACAAATGTGATAGAATTACGCTGAATTCAAGTATTAACCGTAATATAAAATGATCTAATCGGGTCTCTGTTTGCCTTATCCTAGAAGTTTAATAGTGCATTTAACTCGCCATTTCATGCGCTTTGAGATGCCGCTTAGCCCAATACGCTATCTGAAATAGGAGCGACGTAAGTTGAACAAATGCGATAGTATTTCGCTGAAATCTTATATTAAACAAAATATAAAATGATCTAATCGGGTCTCTGATTGCCCTATCATAGAAGTTTAGTAGTGCATTTTACTCGCCATTCCACGCGCTTTAAGATGCCGCCTAGCCCAGTACGGTATTTGAAATAGGAGCGACCTAAATTGAACGAATGTGATAGAATTTTGCTGAATTCTTAAAGTAACCATAATATAAAATGATCTAATCGGGTCTCTGCTTGCCCTACCCTAGAAGTTTAATAGTGCATTTTACTCGCCATTCCACGCGCTTTAAGATGCCGCATAGCCCAATACGCTATCTGAAATAGGAGCGACGTAAATTGAACAAATGTGATAGAATTTCCCTGAAATCTTATATTAAACAAAATATAAAATGATCTAATCGGGTCTCTGATTGCCCTATCATAGAAGATTAGTAGTGCATTTTACTCGCCATTCCACGCGCTCTAAGATGCCGCCTAGCCCAGTACGCTATCTGAAATATGAGCGACGTAACTTGAACAAATGTGACAGAATTACGCTGCATTCTTATATTAACCGTAATATAAAATGATCTAATCGGGTCTCTGTTTGCCTTATCCTAGAAGTATAATAGTGCATTATACTCGCCATTTCATGCGCTTCGAGATGCCGCTTAGCCCAATACGCTATCTGAAATAGGTGCGACATAAATTGAACAAATGTGATAGAATTTCGCTGAATTCTTAAATTAACCATAATATAAAATGATCTAATCGGGTCTCTGTTTGCCCTACCCTAGAAGTTTAACAGTGCATTTTACTCGCCATTTCATGCGCTTTGAGATGCCGCATAGCCCAATACGCTATCTGAAACAGGAGCGACGTAAATTGAACAAATGTGATAGAATTTCCGTGAATTCTTATATTAACCTCAATGTAAAATGATCTAATCGGGTCTCTGTTCGCCCTACCATAGAAGTCTTATAGTGCATTTCACTCGCCATTTCATGCGCTTTGAGATGCCGCTTAGCCCAATACGCTATCTGAAATAGGAGCGACGTAAGTTGAACAAATGTGATAGAATTACGCTGAATTCTTATATTAACCGTAATATAAAATGATCTAATCGGGTCTCTGTTTGCCTTATCCTAGAAGTTTGATAGTGCATTTTACTCGCCATTTCATGCGCTTTGAGATGCCGCTTAGCCCAATACGCTGTCTGAAATAGGAGCGACGTAAATTGAACAAATGTGATAGAATTTCGCTGAATTCTTTTAAGAACCATAAAGTAAAATGATCTAATCGGGTCTCTGTTCGCCGTAGCCTAGGAGTTTAGTATTGCATTTTACTCGCCATTTCATGCGCTTTGAGATGCCGCTTAGCCCAATACGCTATCTGAAATAGGAGCGACGTAAGTTGTACAAATGTGATAGAATTTCGCTCAATTCTTAAATTAACCATAGTATAAAATGATCTAATCGGGTCTTTGTTCGCCCTACCCAAGAAGTTTAATAGTGCATTTCACTCGCCATTCCACCCGCTTTAAGATGCCGCCGAGCCCAGTTCGCTATCTGAAATAAGAGCGACGTAACTTGAACAAATGTGATAGATTTACGCTGAATTCTTATATTAACCGTAATATAAAATGATCTAATCGGGTCTCTGTTTGCCTTACCCTAGAAGTTTAATAGTGCATTTTACTCGCCATTTCATGCGCTTTGAGATGCCGCTTAGCCCAGTACGCTATCTGAAATAGGAGCGACGTAAGTTGAACAAATGTGATAGAATTTCGCCGAATTCTTTTATTAACAATAATGTAAAATGATCTGATCGGGTCTCTGTTCGCCCTAGCCTAGAAGTGTAAAAGTGCATTTTATTCGCCATTTCATGCGCTTTGAGATGCCGCTTAGCCGAATACGCTATCTGAAATAGGAGCTACGTAAATTGACCAAATGTGATAGAATTACGCTGAATTCTTATATTAACCAAAATATCAAACGATCTAATCGGGTCTCGGATTGCCCCATCATAGGAGTTTAATAGTGCAATTTACTCGCCATTCCACGCGCTTTAAGATGCCGCCTAGCCCAGTACGCTATCTGAAATAGGAACGACGTAAATTGAACAGATGTGATAGAATTTTGCTGAATTCTTAAATTAACCATGATATAAAATGATCTAATCGGGCCTCTGTTTGCCCTACCTTAGAAGTTTAATAGTGCATTTTACTCGCCATTTCATGCGCTTTGAGATGCGGCTTAGGCCAATACGCTATCTGAAATAGGAGCGACGCAAGTTGAACAAATGTGATAGAATTTTGCTGTATTCTTAAATTAACCATAATATAAAATGATCTAATAGGGCCTCTGTTTGCCCTACCCTAGAAGTTCAATAGTGCATTTTACACGCCATTTCATGAGCTTTGAGATGCGGCTTAGGCCAATACGCTAACTGAAATAGGAGCGACGCAAGTTGAACAAATGTGATAGAATTTTGCTGTATCCTTAAATTAACCATGATATAAAATGTTCTAATAGGGTCTCTGTTTGCCCTACACTAGAAGTTTAATAGTGCATTTTACTCGCCATTTCATGCGCTTTGAGAAGCCGCTTTGCCCAATACGCTGTCTGAAATAGGAGCGACGTAAATTGAACGAATGAGATAGAATTTCGCTGAATTCTTAAATTAACCATAATATAAAATCATCTAATCGGGTCTCTGTTTGCCCTACCCCAGAAGTTTAATAGTGCATTTTATTCGCCATTTCATGCGCTTTAAGGTGCCGCCTAGCCCAGTACGCAATCTGAAATAGGAGCGACGTAAATTGAACAAATGTGATAGAATTTTGCTGAATTCTTAAATTAACCATAATATAAAATGATCTAATCGGGCCTCTGTTTGCCCTACCCTAGAAGTTTAATAGTGCATTTTACTCGCCATTTCATGCGCTTTGAGATGCGGCTTAGGCCAATACGCTATCTGAAATAGGAGCGACGCAAGTTGAACAAATGTGATAGAATTTTGCTGTATTCTTAAATTAACCATAATATAAAATGTTCTAATCGGGTCTCTGTTTGCCCTACCCTAGAAGTTTAATAGTGCATTTGACTCGTCATTTCATGCGCTTTGAGATGCCGCTTTGCCCAATACGCTATCTGAAATAGGAGCGACGTAAATTGAACGAATGTGATAGAATTTCGCTGAATTCTTATATTAACCATAATATAAAATGATCTAATCGGGTCTCTGTTTGCCCTACCCTAGAAGTTTAATAGTGCATTTTATTCGCCATTTCATGCGCTTTAAGGTGCCGCCTAGTCCAGTACGCAATCTGAAGTAGGAGCGACGTAAATTGAACAAATGTGATAGAATTTTGCTGAATTCTTAAATTAACCATAATATAAAATGGTCTAATCGGACCTCTGTTTGCCCTACCCTAGAAGTTTAATAGTGCATTTTACTCGCCATTTCATGCGCTTTGAGATGCGGCTTAGGCCAATACGCTATCTGAAATAGGAGCGACGTAAGTGGAACAAATGTGATAGAATTTCGATAAATTCTTTTATTAACCATAATGTAAAATGATCTAATCGGGGTCTCTGTTTGCCCTACCCTAGAAGTTTAACAGTGCATTTTCCTCGCCATCCCATGCGCTTTTAGATGCCGCCCAGCCCATTACGCTATCTGAAATAGGAACGACGTAAATTGAACAAATGTGATAGAATATTGCTGTATTCTTAAATTAACCATAATATAAAATGTTCTAATCGGGTCTCTGTTTGCCCTACCCTAGAAGTTTAATAGTGCATTTTACTCGCCATTTCATACGCTTTGAGGTGCCGCTTAGCCCAATACGCTATCTGAAATAGGAGCGACGTAAATAGAACAAATGCGATAGAATTTTGCTGAATTCTTAAATTAACCATAATATAAAATGAACTAATCGGGTCTCTGTTTGCCCTACCCTAGAAGTTTAATAGTGCATTTTACTCGCCATTTCATGCGCTTTGAGGAGCCGCTTAGCCCAAGACTCTATCTGAAATAGGAGCGACGTAAATTGAACAAATGTGATAGAATTTCGCTGAATTATTAAATTAACCATAATATAAAATGATCTAATAGCGTCTATGTTCGCCCTACCCTAGAAGTTTAATTGTGCATTACACTCGTCATTTCATGCGCTTTGAGATGCCGCTGAGCCCAATACGCTATCTGAAATAGGAGCGACGTGAATTGAACAAATGTGATAGAATTTCGCTGAATACTTATATTAACCAAAATATAAAATGATCTAATCGGGTCTCTGATTGCCCTATCATAGAAGTTTAGTAGTGCACTTTACTCGCCATTCCACGCGCTTTAAGATGCCGCCTAGCCCAGTTCGCTATCTGAAATAAGAGCGATGTAACTTGAACAAATGTGATAGAATTACGCTGAATTCTTATATTAACCGTAATATAAAATGATCTAATCGGGTCTCTGTTTGCCTTACCCTAGAAGTTTAATAGTGCATTTTACTCGCCATTTCATGCGCTTTGAGATGCCGCTTAGCCCAGTACGCTATCTGAAATAGGAGCGACGTAAATTGAACAAACGTGATAGAATTTCGCTGAATTCTTAAATTAACTATAATATAAAATGATCTAATCGGGTCACTGATTGCCCTATCATAGAAGTTTAGTAGTGCATTTTACTCGCCATTCCACGCGCTTTAAGCTGCCGCATAGCCCAGTACGCTATCTGACATAGGAGCGACGTAAATTGAACAAATGTGATAGAATTTTGCTGAATTCTTGTATTAACCATAATATAAAATGATCTAATCGGGTCTCTGTTTGCCCTACCCTAGAAGTTTAATAGTGCATTTTACTCGACATTTCATGCGCTTTGAGCTGCCGCTTAGCCCAATACGCTATCTGAAATAGGAGCAACGTAAGTGGAACAAATGTGATAGAATTTCGCTGAAATCTTTTATGAACCATAATGTAAAATGATCTAATCGGGTCTCTGTTTGCCCTACCCTAGAAGTTTAATAGTGCATTTTACTCGACATTTCATGCGCTTTGAGATGCCGCTTAGCCCAATACGCTATCTGAAATAGGAGCAACGTAAGTGGAACAAATGTGATAGAATTTCGCTGAAATCTTTTATGAACCATAATGTAAAATGATCTAATCGGGCCTCTGTTCGCCCTAGCCTAGAAGTTTAATAGTGCATTGTATTCGCCGTTTCATGCGCTTTGAGATGCCGCTCAGCCCAATACGCTGTCTGAAATAGGAGCGACGTAAATTGAACAAATGTGATAGTATTTCCCTGAAATCTTATATTAAACAAAATATAAAATGATCTAATCGGGTCTCTGATTGCCCTATCGTAAGAGTTTAATAGTGCATTTTCCTCGGCATTCCACGCGCTTTTAGATGCCGCCCAGCCCAGTACGCTATCTGAAATAGGAGCGACGTAAATTGAACAAATGTGATAGAATTTTGCTGAATTCTTAAATTAACCAAAATATAAAATGACCTAATCGGTTCTCTGATTGCCCTATCATAGAATTTTAATAGTGCATTTTACTCGCCATTCCACGCGCTTTAAGATGCCGCCTCGCCCAGTACGCTATCTGAAATAGGAGCGACGTAAATTGAACAAATGTGATAGAATTTTGCTGAATTCTTAAATTAACCATAATATAAAATGATCTAATCGGGTCTCTGTTTGCCCAACCCTAGAAGTTTAATAGTGCATTTCACTCGTCATTTCATGCGCTTTGAGATGCCGCCCAGCCCAGTACGCTATCTGAAATAGGAACGACGTAAATTGAACAAATGTGATAGAATTACGCTGAATTCTTATATTAACCGTAATATAAAATGATCCAATCGGGTCTCTGTTTGCCCTACCCTAGAAGTTTAATAGTGCATTTTACTCGCCATTTCATGCGCTTTGAGGAGCCGCTTAGCCCAAGACTCTATCTGAAATAGGAGCGACGTAAATTGAACAAATGTGATAGAATTTCGCTGAATTATTAAATTAACCATAATATAAAATGATCTAATAGCGTCTATGTTCGCCCTACCCTAGAAGTTTAATTGTGCATTACACTCGTCATTTCATGCGCTTTGAGATGCCGCTGAGCCCAATACGCTATCTGAAATAGGAGCGACGTGAATTGAACAAATGTGATAGAATTTCGCTGAATACTTATATTAACCAAAATATAAAATGATCTAATCGGGTCTCTGATTGCCCTATCATAGAAGTTTAGTAGTGCACTTTACTCGCCATTCCGCGCGCTTTAAGATGCCGCCTAGCCCAGTTCGCTATCTGAAATAAGAGCGATGTAACTTGAACAAATGTGATAGAATTACGCTGAATTCTTATATTAACCGTAATATAAAATGATCTAATCGGGTCTCTGTTTGCCTTACCCTAGAAGTTTAATAGTGCATTTTACTCGCCATTTCATGCGCTTTGAGATGCCGCTTAGCCCAGTACGCTATCTGAAATAGGAGCGACGTAAATTGAACAAACGTGATAGAATTTCGCTGAATTCTTAAATTAACTATAATATAAAATGATCTAATCGGGTCACTGATTGCCCTATCATAGAAGTTTAGTAGTGCATTTTACTCGCCATTCCACGCGCTTTAAGCTGCCGCATAGCCCAGTACGCTATCTGACATAGGAGCGACGTAAATTGAACAAATGTGATAGAATTTTGCTGAATTCTTGTATTAACCATAATATAAAATGATCTAATCGGGTCTCTGTTTGCCCTACCCTAGAAGTTTAATAGTGCATTTTACTCGACATTTCATGCGCTTTGAGCTGCCGCTTAGCCCAATACGCTATATGAAATAGGAGCAACGTAAGTGGAACAAATGTGATAGAATTTCGCTGAAATCTTTTATGAACCATAATGTAAAATGATCTAATCGGGTCTCTGTTTGCCCTACCCTAGAAGTTTAATAGTGCATTTTACTCGACATTTCATGCGCTTTGAGATGCCGCTTAGCCCAATACGCTATCTGAAATAGGAGCAACGTAAGTGGAACAAATGTGATAGAATTTCGCTGAAATCTTTTATGAACCATAATGTAAAATGATCTAATCGGGTCTCTGTTCGCCCTAGCCTAGAAGTTTAATAGTGCATTGTATTCGCCGTTTCATGCGCTTTGAGATGCCGCTCAGCCCAATACGCTGTCTGAAATAGGAGCGACGTAAATTGAACAAATGTGATAGTATTTCCCTGAAATCTTATATTAAACAAAATATAAAATGATCTAATCGGGTCTCTGATTGCCCTATCGTAAGAGTTTAATAGTGCATTTTCCTCGGCATTCCACGCGCTTTTAGATGCCGCCCAGCCCAGTACGCTATCTGAAATAGGAGCGACGTAAATTGAACAAATGTGATAGAATTTTGCTGAATTCTTAAATTAACCAAAATATAAAATGACCTAATCGGTTCTCTGATTGCCCTATCATAGAATTTTAATAGTGCATTTTACTCGCCATTCCACGCGCTTTAAGATGCCGCCTCGCCCAGTACGCTATCTGAAATAGGAGCGACGTAAATTGAACAAATGTGATAGAATTTTGCTGAATTCTTAAATTAACCATAATATAAAATGATCTAATCGGGTCTCTGTTTGCCCAACCCTAGAAGTTTAATAGTGCATTTCACTCGTCATTTCATGCGCTTTGAGATGCCGCCCAGCCCAGGACGCTATCTGAAATAGGAACGACGTAAATTGAACAAATGTGATAGAATTACGCTGAATTCTTATATTAACCGTAATATAAAATGATCCAATCGGGTCTCTGTTTTCCTATCTTAGAAGTCTAATAGTGCATTTTACTCGCCATTTCATGCGTTTTGAGATGCCGCATAGCCCAATACGCTATCTGAAATAGGAGAGACGTAAATTGAACCAATGTGATAGAATTTTGCTGAATTCTTAAATTAACCATAATATAAAATGATCTAATAGGGTCTCTGTTGGCCCAACCCTAGAAGTTTAATTGTGCATTACACTCGTCATTTCATGCGCTTTGAGATGCCGCTGAGCCCAGTACGCTATCTGAAATAGGAGCGACGTGAATTTAACAAATGTGATTGAATTTCGCTGAATACTTATATTAACCAAAATATAAAATGATCTAATCGGGTCTCTGATTGCCCTATCATAAGAGTTTAATAGTGCATTTTCCTCGGCATTCCACGCGCTTTTAGATGCCGCCCAGCCCAATACGCTATCTGAAATAGGAACGATGTGAATTGAACAAATGTGATAGAATTTCGCTGAATACTTATATTAACCAGAATGTAAAATGATCTAATCTGGTCTCTGTTCGCCCTACCATAGAAGTCTTATAGTGCATTTCACTCGCCATTTCATGCGCTTTGAGATGCCGCTTAGCACAATACGCTATCTGAAATAGGAGCGTCGTAAATTGAACAAATGTGATAGAATTACGCTGAATTCTAGTATTAACCGTAATATAAAATGATCTAATCGGGTCTCTGTTTGCCTTATCCTAGAAGTTTAATAGTGCATTTTACTCGCCATTTCATGCGCTTTGAGATGCCGCTTAGCCCAATACGCTATCTGAAATAGGAGCGACGTAAGTTGAACAAATGTGATAGAATTTCGCCGAATTCTTTTATTAACAATAATGTAAAATGATCTGATCGGGTCTCTGTTCGCCCTAGCCTAGAAGTTTAAAAGTGCATTTTATTCGCCATTTCATGCGCTTTGAGATGCCGCTTAGCCGAGTACGCTATCTGAAATAGGAGCGACACAAATTGAACAAATGCGATAGAATTTCCCTGAAATCTTATATTAAACAAAATATAAAATGATCTAATCGGGTCTCTGATTGCCCTATCGTAGAAGATTAGTAGTGCATTATACTCGCCATTCCACGCGCTTTAAGATGCCGCCTAGCCCAGTACGCTATCTGAAATATGAGCGACGTAACTTGAACACATGTGATAGAATTACGCTGCATTCTTATATTAACCGTAGTATAAAATGATCTAATCGGGTCTCTGTTTGCCTTATCCTAGAAGTTTAATAGTGCATTATACTCGCCATTTCATGCGCTTCGGGATGCCGCTTAGCCCAATACGCTATCTGAAATAGGAGCGACATAAATTGAACAAATGTGATAGAATTTCGCTGAATTCTTAAATTAACCATAATATAAAATGATCTAATCGGGTCTCTGTTTGCCCTACCCTAGAAGTTTAACAGTGCATTTTACTCGCCATTTCATGCGCTTTGAGATGCCACATAGCCCAATACGCTATCTGAAACAGGAGCGACGTAAATTGAACAAATGTGATAGAATTTCCGTGAATTCTTATATTAACCTCAATGTAAAATGATCTAATCGGTTCTCTGTTCGCCCTACCATAGAAGTCTTATAGTGCATTTCACTCGGCATTTCATGCGCTTTGAGATGCCGCTTAGCCCAATACGCTATCTGAAATAGGAGCGACCTAAATTGAACGAATGTGATAGAATTTTGCTGAATTCTTAAATTAACCATAATATAAAATGATCTAATCGAGACTCTGCTTGCCCTACCCTAGAAGTTTAATAGTGCATTTTACTCGTCATTTCATGCGCTTTGAGATACCGCTTCGCCCGAAACGCTATCTGAAATAGGAGCGACGTAAATTGAACAAATGTGATAGAATTTCCCTGAAATCTTATATTAAACAAAATATAAAATGATCTAATCGGGTCTCTGATTGCCCTATCATAGAAGATTAGTAGTGCATTATACTCGCCATTCCACGCGCTTTAAGATGCCGCCTAGCCCAGTACGCTGTCTGAAATAGGAGCGACGTAAATTGAACAAATGTGATAGAATCTCGCTGAATACTTATATTAACCATAATGTAAAATGATCTAATCGGGTCTCTGTTCGCGCTACCCTAGAAGTTTAATAGTGCATTTCACTCGTCATTTCATGCGCTTTGAGATGCCGCTTAGCCCAATACGCTATCTGAAATAGGAGCGACGAAAGTTGAACAAATGTGATAGAATTTCGCTGAATTATTTTATTAACCAGAATGTAAATTGATCTAATCTGGTCTCTGTTCGCCCTACCATAGAAGTCTTATAGTGCATTTCACTCGCCATTTCATGCGCTTTGAGATGCCTCTTAGCCCAATACGCTATCTGAAATAGGAGCGACCTAAATTGAACGAATGTGATAGAATTTTGCTGAATTCTTAAATTAACCATAATATAAAATGATCTAATCGGGTCTCTGCTTGCCCTAACCTAGAAGTTTTATAGTGCATTTTACTCGTCATTTAATGCGCTTTGAAATGCCGCTTTGCCCAATACGCTATCTGAAATAGGAGCGACGTAAATTGAACGAATGTGATAGAATTTCGCTCAATTCTTAAATTAACGATAATATAAAATGATCTAATCGGGTCTCTGTTTGCCCTACCCTAGAACTTTAATAGTGCATTTTATTCGCCATTTCATACGCTTTGAGATGCCTCTTTGCCCAATATGCTATCTGAAATAGGAGCGACGTAAATTGAACAAATGTGATAGAATTTCACTGAATTCTTATATTAACCAAAATATAAAGTGATCTAATCGGGTCTCTGATTGCCCTAGCATAGAAGTTTAACAGTGCATTTTACTCGCCATTCCGAGCGCTTTAAGATGCCGCATAGCCCAGTTCGCTATTTGAAATAGGAGCGTCGTAAATAGAACAAATGTGATAGAATTTTGCTGAATTCTTAAATTAACCATAGTATAAAATGATCTAATCGGGTCTCTGTTTGCCCTACCCTAGAAGCTTAATAGTGCATTTTGCTCGCCATTTCATGCGCTTTGAGATGCCGCTTTGCCCAATACGCTATCTGAAATAGGAGCGACGTAAATTGAACAAATGTGATAGAATTTCGCTGAATTCTTAAATTAACTATAATATAAAATGATCTAATCGGGTCACTGATTGCCCTACCCTAGAAGTTTAATAGTGCATTTTACTCGCCATTTCATGCGCTTCGAGATGCCGCTTAGCCCAATACGCTATCTGAAATAGGTGCGACATAAATTGAACAAATGTGATAGAATTTCCCTGAATTCTTATATTAACCTTAATGTAAAATGATCTAATCGGGTCTCTGTACGCCCTACCATAGAAGTCTAATAGTGCATTTCACTCGCCATTCCACGCGCTTTAAGATGCCGCCGAGCCCAGTACGCTATCTGGAATAGGAGCGACGTAAATTGAACAAATGTGATAGAATTTTGCTGAATTCTTAAATTAACCATCATATAAAATGATCTAATCGGGTCTCTGTACGCCCTACCATAGAAGTCTAATAGTGCATTTTACTCGCCATTTCATGCGCTTTGAGATGCCGCTTAGCCCAATACGCTATCTGAAATAGGAGCGACGTAAGTTGAACAAATGTGATAGAATTTCGCTGAATTCTTTTATTAACCATAATGTAAAATGATCTGATCGGGTCTCTGTTCGCCCTAGCCTGGAAGTTTAAGAGTCCATTTTATTCGCCATTTCATGCGCTTTGAGATGCCGCTTAGCCGAATACGCTATCTGAAATAGGAGAGACGTAAATTGAACAAATGCGATAGAATTTCCCTGAAATCTTATATTAAACAAAATATAAAATGATCTAATCGGGTCTCTGATTGCCCTATCATAGAAGTTTAGTAGTGCATTTTACTCGCCATTCCACGCGCTTTAAGATGCCGCCTAGCCCAGTACGCTATCTGAAATAGGAGCGACCTAAATTGAACGACTGTGATAGAATTTTGCTGAATTCATAAATTAACCATAATATAAAATGATCTGATCGGGTCTCTGTTTGCCCTACCCTAGAACTTTAATAGTGCATTTTACTCGCCATTTCATGTGCTTTAAGGTGCTGCATAGCCCAATACGCTATCTGGAATAGGAGCGACGTAAATTGAACAAATGTGATAGAATTTCCCTGAATTCTTATATTAACCTTAATGTAATATGATCTAATCGGGACTCTGTTCGCCCTACCATAGAAGTCTAATAGTGCATTTCACTCGCCATTTCATGCGCTTTGAGATGCCGCTTAGCACAATACGCTATCTGAAATAGGAGCGTCGTAAATTGAGCAAATGTGATAGAATTACGCTGAATTCTAGTATTAACCGTAATATAAAATGATCTAATCGTGTCTCTGTTTGCCTTATCCTAGAAGTTTAATAGTGCATTTAACTCGCCATTTCATGCGCTTTGAGATGCCGCTTAGCCCAATACGCTTTCTGAAATAGGAGCGACGTAAGTTGAACAAATGCGATAGTATTTCGCTGAAACCTTATATTAAACAAAATATATAATGATCTAATCGGGTCTCTGTTTGCCCTACCCTAGAAGTTTAATAGTGCATTTTACTCGCCATTTCATGCGCTTTAAGATGCCGCTTAGCCCAATACGCTATCTGAAATAGGAGCGACGTAAGTTGAACAAATGTGATAGAATTTCGCTGAATTCTTTTATTAACCATAATGTAAAATGATCTAATCGGGTCTCTGTTCGACCTAGCCTAGAAGTTTAATAGTGAATTTTACTCGCCATTTCATGCGCTTTGAGATGCCGCTTAGCCCAATACGCTATCTGAAATAGGAGCGACGTAAATTGAACAAATGTGATAGAATTTCCCTGAAATCTTATATTAAACAAAATATAAAATGATCTGATCGCGTCTCTGATTGCCATATCATAGAAGTTTAGCAGTGCATTTTACTCGCCGTTCCACGCGCTTTAAGATGCCGCCTAGCCCAGTACGCTATCTGAAATATGAGCGACGTAACTTGAACAAATGTGATAGAATTACGCTGAATTCTTATATTAACCGTAATATAAAATGATCTAATCAGGTCTCTGTTTGCCTTATTCAAGAAGTTTAGTATTGCATTTTACTCGCCATTTCATGCGCTTTGAGATGCCGCCTAGCCCAGTACGCTATCTGAAATATGAGCGACGTAACTTGAACAAATGTGACAGAATTACGCTGCATTCTTATATTAACCGTAATATAAAATGATCTAATCGGGTCTCTGTTTGCCTTATCCTAGAAGTATAATAGTGCATTATACTCGCCATTTCATGCGCTTCGAGATGCCGCTTAGCCCAATACGCTATCTGAAATAGGTGCGACATAAATTGAACAAATGTGATAGAATTTCGCTGAATTCTTAAATTAACCATAATATAAAATGATCTAATCGGGTCTCTGTTTGCCCTACCCTAGAAGTTTAACAGTGCATTTTACTCGCCATTTCATGCGCTTTCAGATGCCACACAGCCCAATACGCTATCTGAAACAGGAGCGACGTAAATTGAACAAATGTGATAGAATTTCCGTGAATTCTTATATTAACCTCAATGTAAAATGATCTAATCGGGTCTCTGTTCGCCCTACCATAGAAGTCTTACAGTGCATTTCACTCTCCATTTCATGCGCTTTGAGATGCCGCTTAGCCCAATACGCTATCTGAAATAGGAGCGACGTAAGTTGAACAAATGTGATAGAATTACGCTGAATTCTTATATTAACCGTAATATAAAATGATCTAATCGGGTCTCTGTTTGCCTTATCCTAGAAGTTTGATAGTGCATTTTACTCGCCATTTCATGCGCTTTGAGATGCCGCTTAGCCCAATACGCTGTCTGAAATAGGAGCGACGTAAATTGAACAAATGTGATAGAATTTCGCTGAATTCTTTTAAGAACCATAAAGTAAAATGATCTAATCGGGTCTCTGTTCGCCCTAGCCTAGGAGTTTAGTATTGCATTTTACTCGCCATTTCATGCGCTTTGAGATGCCGCTTAGCCCAATACGCTATCTGAAATAGGAGCGACGTAAGTTGTACAAATGTGAAAGAATTTCGCTCAATTCTTAAATTAACCATAGTATAAAATGATCTAATCGGGTCTCTGTTTGCCCTACCCTAGAACTTTAATAGTGTATTTTACTCGTCATTTCATACGCTTTGAGATGCCGCTTAACCCAATACGCTATCTGAAACAGGAGCTATCTGAAATAGGAGCGACGTTAATTGAAAAAATGTGTAGATTTTCGCTGAATTCTTAAATTAACCATAATATAAAATGATCTAATCGGGTCTCTGTTCGCCCTACCCTAGAACTTTAATAGTGTATTTTACTCGTCATTTCATGCGCTTTGAGATGCCGCTTAGCCTAATACGCAATGTGAAATAGGAGCGATATAAGTTGAACAAATGTGATAGAATTTCGCTGAATTCTTTTATTAACCATAATGTAAAATGATCTAATCGGATCTCTGTTCGCCATAGCCCAGAACTTTAATAGTGCATTTTATTCGCCATTTCATACGCTTTGAGATGCCGCTTTGCCCAATACGCTATCTGAAATAGGAGCGACGTAAATTGAACAAATGTGATAGAATTTCACTGAATTCTTATATTAACCAAAATATAAAATGATCTAATCTGGTCTCTGATTGCCCTAGCTTAGAAGTTTAATAGTGCATTTTACTCGCCATTCCGCGCGCTTTAAGATGCCGCTTAGCCCAATACGCTATCTGAAATAGGAGCGACGTAAGTTGAACAAATGTGATAGAATTTCGCTGAATTCTTTTACTAACCATAATGTAAAATGATCTGATCGGGTCTCTGTTTGCCCTACCCTAGAAGTTTAATAGTGCATTTTACTCGCCATTTCATGCGCCTTCAGATGCCGCTTAGCCCAATACGCTATCTGAAATAGGAGCGACGTAAATTGAACAAATGTGATAGAATTTCCCTGAATTCTTATATTAACCTTAATGTAAAATGATCTAATCTGGTCTCTGTTCGCCCTACCATAGAAGTCAAATAGTGCATTTCACTCGCCATTTCATGCGCTTATAGATGCCGCTTTGCCCAATACGCTATCTGAAATAGGTGCGACGTAAATTGAACGAATGTGATAGTATTTCGCTGAATTCTTAAATTAACCATAATATAAAATGGTCTAATCGGGTCTCTGTTTGCCCTACCCTAGAACTTTAATAGTGCATTTTACTCGTCATTTCACGCGCTTTCAGATGCCGCTTAGCTCAATACGCTATCTGAAATAGGAGCGATATAAATTGAATAAATGTGATAGAATTTCGCTGAATTCTTTTATTAACCATAATGTAAAATGATCTAATCGGGTCTCTGTTCGCTCTAGCCTTGAACTTTAATAGTGCATTTTATTCGCCATTTCATACGCTTTGAGATGCCGCTTAACCCAATACGCTATCTGAAACAGGAGCTATCTGAAATAGGAGCGACGTTAATTGAAAAAATGTGTAGATTTTCGCTGAATTCTTAAATTAACCATAATATAAAATGATCTAATCGGGTCTCTGTTCGCCCTACCCTAGAAGTTTAATAGTGCATTTCACTCGTAATTTCATGCGCTTTGAGATGCCGCTTAGCCCAATATGCTATCTGAAATAGGAGCGACGTAAATTGAACAAATGTGATAGAATTTCGCTGAATACTTATATTATCCTTAATGTAAAATGATCTAATCGGGTCTCTGTTCGCCCTACCCTAGAAGTTTAATAGTGCATTTCACTCGTCATTTGATGCACTTTCAGATGCCGCTTAGCCCAATACGCTATCTGAAATAGGAGCGACGTAAATTGAACAAATGTGATAGAATATCCCTGAATTCTTATAGTAACTTTATGTGAAATGTTCTAATCGGGTCTCTATTCGCTCTACGCTAGAAGTTTCATAGTGCATTTCACTCGTCATTTCATGCGCTTTGAGATGCCGCATAGCCCAATACGCTATCTGAAATAGGAGCGACGTAAATTGAACAAATGTGATAGAATATCCCTGAATTCTTATAGTAACCTTAATGTGAAAGGATCTAATCGGGTCTCTATTCGCTCTACGCTAGAAGTTTCATTGTGCATTTCACTCGTCATTTCATGCGCTTTGAGATGCCGGTAAGCCCAATACGCTATCTGAAATAGGAGCGACGTAAATTGAACAAATGTGATAGAATATCCCTGAATTCTTATAGTAACTTTATGTGAAATGTTCTAATCGGGTCTCTATTCGCTCTACGCTAGAAGTTTCATAGTGCATTTCACTCGTCATTCCACGCGCTTTAAGATGCCGCCTAGCCCAGTACGCTATCTGAAATATGAGCGACGTAACTTGAACACATGTGATAGAATTACGCTGCATTCTTATATTAACCGTAATATAAAATGATCTAATCGGGTCTCTGTTTGCCTTATACTAGAAGTTTAATAGTGCATTATACTCGCCATTTCATGCGCTTCGGGATGCCGCTTAGCCCAATACGCTATCTGAAATAGGAGCGACATAAATTGAACAAATGTGATAGAATTTCGCTGAATTCTTAAATTAACCATAATATAAAATGATCTAATCGGGTCTCTGTTTGCCCTACCCTAGAAGTTTAACAGTGCATTTTACTCGCCATTTCATGCGCTTTGAGATGCCGCATAGCCCAATACGCGATCTGAAACAGGAGCGACGTAAATTGAACAAATGTGATAGAATTTCCGTGAATTCTTATATTAACCTCAATGTAAAGTGATCTAATCGGGTCTCTGTTCGCCCTACCATAGAAGTCTTATAGTGCATTTCACTCGGCATTTCATGCGCTTTGAGATGCCGCTTAGCCCAATACGCTATCTGAAATAGGAGCGACGTAAATTGAACAAACGTGATAGAATTTCGCTGAATTCTTAAATTAACTATAATATGAAATTATCTAATCGGGTCTCTGTTTGCCCTACCCTAGAAGTTTAATAGTGCATTTTACTCGTCATTTCATGCGCTTTGAGATGCCGCTTAGCCCAATACGCTATCTGAAATAGGAGCGATGTAAATTGAACAAATGTGATTGAATTTCGCTGAATTCTTTTATTAACGATAATGTAAAATGATCTAATCGGGTCTCTGTTCGCCCTGGCCTAGAAGTTTAATAGTGCATTTCATTCACCATTTCATGCGCTTTGAGATGCCGCTTAGCCCAATACGCTATCTGAAATAGGAGCGACGTAAATTGAACAAATGTGATAGAATATCCCTGAATTCTTATAGTAACCTTAATGTGAAAGGATCTAATCGGGTCTCTATTCGCTCTACGCTAGAAGTTTCATTGTGCATTTCACTCGTCATTTCATGCGCTTTGAGATGCCGGTAAGCCCAATACGCTATCTGAAATAGGAGCGACGTAAATAGAACAAATGTGATAGAATTTCGCTGAATTCTTAAATTAACCATAACATAAAATGATCTAATCGGGTCTCTGTTTGCCGTACCCTAGAAGTTTAATAGTGCATTATACTCGCCATTTCATGCGCTTTGAGATGCCGCCTAGCCCAGTACGCTATCTGAAATAGGAGCGACGTAAGTTGAACAAATGTGATAAAATTACGCCGAATTCTTATATTAACCGTAATATAAAATGCTCTATTCGGGTCTCTGTTTGCCCTACCCTAGAAGTCCAATAGTGCATTTTACTCGCCATTCCACGCGCTTTAAGATGCCGCTTAGCCCAATACGCTATCTGAAATAGGAGCGACGTAAATTGAACATATGTGATAGAATTTCGCTGAATTCTTTTATTAACCAAAATGTAAAATGATCTAATCGGGTCTCTGTTCGCCCTAGCCTAGAAGTTTAATACTGCATTTTAGTCGCCATTCCACGCGCTTTAAGATGCCGCCTAGCCCAGTACGCTATCTGAAATAGGAGCGACGTAAATTGAACAAATGTGATAGAATTTCCGTGAATTCTTATATTAACCTTAATGTAAAATGATCTAATCGGGTCTCTGTTCGCCTTACCATAGAATTCTAATAGTGCATTTTACTCCGCATTCCACGCGCTTTAAGATGCCGCCTAGCCCAGTACGCTATCTGAAATAGGAGCGACGTAAATTGAACAAATGTGATAGAATTACGCTGAATTCTTTTATTAACCGTAATATAAAATGATCTAATCGGGTCTCTGTTTGCCTTACCCTAGAAGTTTAATAGCGCATTTTACTCGCCATTTCATGCGCTTTGAGATGCCGCTTAGCCCAATACGCTATCTGATATAGGAGCGACGTAAATTGAACAAATGTGATAGAATCCCGCTGAATTCTTAAATTAACCATAATATAGAATGATCTACTCGGGTCTCTGTTTGCCCTACCCTAGAAGTTTAATAGTGCATTTTACTCGCCATTTCATGCGCTTTGAGATGCCGCTTAGCCCAATACGCTACCTGAAATAGGAGCGACGTAAATTGAACAAATGTGATAGAATTACGCTGAATTCTTATATTAACCGTAATATAAAGTGATCTAATCGGGTCTCTGTTTGCCTTACCCTAGAAGTTTAATAGTGCATTTTACTCGCCATTTCATGCGCTTTGAGATGCCGCTTAGCACAATACGCTACCTGAAATAGGAGCGACGTAAATTGAACAAGTGTGATAGAATTACGCTAGATTCTTATATTAACCGTAATATAAAGTGATCTAATCGGGTCTCTGTTCGCCCTACCCTAGAAGTTTAATAGTGCATTTCACTGGTCATTTCATGCGCTTTGTGTTGCCGCTTAGCCCAATAAGCTATCTGAAATAGGAGCGACGTAAGCTGAACAAATGTGATAGAATTTCCCTGAATTCTTATATTAACCTTAATGTAAAATGATCTAATCGGGTCTCTGTTCGCCTTACCATAGAAGTCTAATAGTGCATTTTACTCCGCATTCCACGCGCTTTAAGATGCCGCCTAGCCCAGTACGCTATCTGAAATAGGAGCGACCTAAATTGAACGACTGTGATAGAATTTTGCTGAATTCATAAATTAACCATAATATAAAATGATCTGATCGGGTCTCTGTTTGCCCTACCCTAGAACTTTAATAGTGCATTTTACTCGCCATTTCATGTGCTTTGAGGTGCTGCATAGCCCAATACGCTATCTGGAATAGGAGCGACGTAAATTGAACAAATGTGATAGAATTTCCCTGAATTCTTATATTAACCTTAATGTAATATGATCTAATCGGGTCTCTGTTCGCCCTACCATAGAAGTCTAATAGTGCATTTCACTCGCCATTTCATGCGCTTTGAGATGCCGCTTAGCACAATACGCTATCTGAAATAGGAGCGTCGTAAATTGAGCAAATGTGATAGAATTACGCTGAATTCTAGTATTAACCGTAATATAAAATGATCTAATCGGGTCTCTGTTTGCCTTATCCTAGAAGTTTAATAGTGCATTTAACTCGCCATTTCATGCGCTTTGAGATGCCGCTTAGCCCAATACGCTTTCTGAAATAGGAGCGACGTAAGTTGAACAAATGCGATAGTATTTCGCTGAAACCTTATATTAAACAAAATATACAATGATCTAATCGGGTCTCTGTTTGCCCTACCCTAGAAGCTTAATAGTGCATTTTACTCGCCATTTCATGCGCTTTAAGATGCCGCTTAGCCCAATACGCTATCTGAAATAGGAGCGACGTAAGTTGAACAAATGTGATAGAATTTCGCTGAATTCTTTTATTAACCATAATGTAAAATGATCTAATCGGGTCTCTGTTCGACCTAGCCTAGAAGTTTAATAGTGAATTTTACTCGCCATTTCATGCGCTTTGAGATGCCGCTTAGCCCAATACGCTATCTGAAATAGGAGCGACGTAAATTGAACAAATGTGATAGAATTTCCCTGAAATCTTATATTAAACAAAATATAAAAAGATCTAATCGGGTCTCTGATTGCCCTATCATAGAAGTTTAGTAGTGCATTTTACTCGCCATTCCACGCGCTTTAAGATGCCGCCTAGCCCAGTACGCTATCTGAAATAGGAGCGACGTAAATTGAACAAATGTGATAAAATTTTGCTGACATCTTAAATTAACCATAATATAAAATAATTTAATCGGGTCTCTGTTTGCCCTACCCTAGAAGTTTGATAGTGCATTTTACTCGCCATTTCATGCGCCTTCAAGTGCCGCTTAGCCCAATCCGCTATCTGAAATAGGAGCGACGTAAATTGAACAAATGTGATAGATTTTCGCTGAATTCTTAAATTAACCATAATATAAAATGATCTAATCGGGTCTCTGTTTGCCCTACCCTAGAAGTTTAATAGTGCATTTCACTCGTCATTTCATGCGCTTTGAGATGCCCCTAAGCACAATAAGCTATCTGGAATAGCAGCGACGTAAATTGAACAAATGTGATAGAATTACGCCGAATTCTTATATTAACCGTAATATAAATTGATCTAATCGGGTCTCTGTTTGCCTTATCCTAGAAGTTTAATAGTGCATTTTACTCGCCATTCCACGCGCTTTAAGATGCCGACTAGCCCAGTACGCTACCTGAAATAGGAGCGACGTAAGTTGAACAAATGTGATAGAATTACGCTGAATTCTTATATTAACCGTAATATAAAATGATCTAATCGGGTCTCTGTTCGCCCTGGCCTAGAAGTTTAATAGTGCATTTCATTCACCATTTCATGCGCTTTGAGATGCCGCTTAGCCCAATACGCTATCTGAAATAGGAGCGACGTAAATTGAACAAATGTGATAGAATATCCCTGAATTCTTATAGTAACCTTAATGTGAAAGGATCTAATCGGGTCTCTATTCGCTCTACGCTAGAAGTTTCATTGTGCATTTCACTCGTCATTTCATGCGCTTTGAGATGCCGGTAAGCCCAATACGCTATCTGAAATAGGAGCGACGTAAATAGAACAAATGTGATAGAATTACGCTGAATTCTAGTATTAACCGTAATATAAAATGATCTAATCGGGTCTCTGTTTGCCTTATCCTAGAAGTTTAATAGTGCATTTAACTCGCCATTTCATGCGCTTTGAGATGCCGCCTAGCCCAGTACGCTATCTGAAATAGGAGCGACGTAAGTTGAACAATGTGATAAAATTACGCCGAATTCTTATATTAACCGTAATATAAAATGCTATATCGGGTCTCTGTTTGCCCTACCCTAGAAGTCCAATAGTGCATTTTACTCGCCATTCCACGCGCTTTAAGATGCCGCTTAGCCCAATACGCTATCTGAATTAGGAGCGACCGTAAATTGAACATATGTGATAGAATTTCGCTGAATTCTTTTATTAACCAAAATGTAAAATGATCTAATCGGGTCTCTGTTCGCCCTAGCCTAGAAGTTTAATACTGCATTTTAGTCGCCATTCCACGCGCTTTAAGATGCCGCCTAGCCCAGTACGCTATCTGAAATAGGAGCGACGTAAATTGAACAAATGTGATAGAATTTCCCTGAAATCTTATATTAAACAAAATATAAAAAGATCTAATCGGGTCTCTGATTGCCCTATCATAGAAGTTTAGTAGTGCATGTTACTCGCCATTCCACGCGCTTTAAGATGCCGCCTAGCCCAGTACGCTATCTGAAATAGGAGCGACGTAAATTGAACAAATGTGATAAAATTTTGCTGACATCTTAAATTAACCATAATATAAAATAATTTAATCGGGTCTCTGTTTGCCCTACCCTAGAAGTTTGATAGTGCATTTTACTCGCCATTTCATGCGCCTTCAGGTGCCGCTTAGCCCAATCCGCTATCTGAAATAGGAGCGACGTAAATTGAACAAATGTGATAGATTTTCGCTGAATTCTTAAATTAACCATAATATAAAATGATCTAATCGGGTCTCTGTTTGCCCTACCCTAGAAGTTTAATAGTGCATTTCACTCGTCATTTCATGCGCTTTGAGATGCCCCTAAGCACAATAAGCTATCTGGAATAGCAGCGACGTAAATTGAACAAATGTGATAGAATTACGCCGAATTCTTATATTAACCGTAATATAAATTGATCTAATCGGGTCTCTGTTTGCCTTATCCTAGAAGTTTAATAGTGCATTTTACTCGCCATTCCACGCGCTTTAAGATGCCGACTAGCCCAGTACGCTACCTGAAATAGGAGCGACGTAAGTTGAACAAATGTGATAGAATTACGCTGAATACTTATATTAACCGTAATATAAAATGATCTAATCGGGTCTCTGTTCGCCCTGGCCTAGAAGTTTAATAGTGCATTTCATTCACCATTTCATGCGCTTTGAGATGCCGCTTAGCCCAATACGCTATCTGAAATAGGAGCGACGTAAATTGAACAAATGTGATAGAATATCCCTGAATTCTTATAGTAACCTTAATGTGAAAGGATCTAATCGGGTCTCTATTCGCTCTACGCTAGAAGTTTCATTGTGCATTTCACTCGTCATTTCATGCGCTTTGAGATGCCGGTAAGCCCAATACGCTATCTGAAATAGGAGCGACGTAAATAGAACAAATGTGATAGAATTTCGCTGAATTCTTAAATTAACCATAACATAAAATGATCTAATCGGGTCTCTGTTTGCCGTACCCTAGAAGTTTAATAGTGCATTATACTCGCCATTTCATGCGCTTTGAGATGCCGCCTAGCCCAGTACGCTATCTGAAATAGGAGCGACGTAAGTTGAACAAATGTGATAAAATTACGCCGAATTCTTATATTAACCGTAATATAAAATGCTCTATTCGGGTCTCTGTTTGCCCTACCCTAGAAGTCCAATAGTGCATTTTACTCGCCATTCCACGCGCTTTAAGATGCCGCTTAGCCCAATACGCTATCTGAAATAGGAGCGACGTAAATTGAACATATGTGATAGAATTTCGCTGAATTCTTTTATTAACCAAAATGTAAAATGATCTAATCGGGTCTCTGTTCGCCCTAGCCTAGAAGTTTAATACTGCATTTTAGTCGCCATTCCACGCGCTTTAAGATGCCGCCTAACCCAGTACGCTATCTGAAATAGGAGCGACGTAAATTGAACAAATGTGATAGAATTTCCGTGAATTCTTATATTAACCTTATTGTAAAATGATCTAATCGGGTCTCTGTTCGCCTTACCATAGAATTCTAATAGTGCATTTTACTCCGCATTCCACGCGCTTTAAGATGCCGCCTAGCCCAGTACGCTATCTGAAATAGGAGCGACGTAAATTGAACAAATGTGATAGAATTACGCTGAATTCTTTTATTAACCGTAATATAAAATGATCTAATCGGGTCTCTGTTTGCCTTACCCTAGAAGTTTAATAGCGCATTTTACTCGCCATTTCATGCGCTTTGAGATGCCGCTTAGCCCAATACGCTATCTGATATAGGAGCGACGTAAATTGAACAAATGTGATAGAATCCCGCTGAATTCTTAAATTAACCATAATATAGAATGATCTACTCGGGTCTCTGTTTGCCCTACCCTAGAAGTTTAATAGTGCATTTTACTCGCCATTTCATGCGCTTTGAGATGCCGCTTAGCCCAATACGCTACCTGAAATAGGAGCGACGTAAATTGAACAAATGTGATAGAATTACGCTGAATTCTTATATTAACCGTAATATAAAGTGATCTAATCGGGTCTCTGTTTGCCTTACCCTAGAAGTTTAATAGTGCATTTTACTCGCCATTTCATGCGCTTTGAGATGCCGCTTAGCACAATACGCTACCTGAAATAGGAGCGACGTAAATTGAACAAGTGTGATAGAATTACGCTAGATTCTTATATTAACCGTAATATAAAGTGATCTAATCGGGTCTCTGTTCGCCCTACCCTAGAAGTTTAATAGTGCATTTCACTGGTCATTTCATGCGCTTTGTGTTGCCGCTTAGCCCAATAAGCTATCTGAAATAGGAGCGACGTAAGCTGAACAAATGTGATAGAATTTCCCTGAATTCTTATATTAACCTTAATGTAAAATGATCTAATCGGGTCTCTGTTCGCCTTACCATAGAAGTCTAATAGTGCATTTTACTCCGCATTCCACGCGCTTTAAGATGCCGCCTAGCCCAGTACGCTATCTGAAATAGGAGCGACCTAAATTGAACGACTGTGATAGAATTTTGCTGAATTCATAAATTAACCATAATATAAAATGATCTGATCGGGTCTCTGTTTGCCCTACCCTAGAACTTTAATAGTGCATTTTACTCGCCATTTCATGTGCTTTAAGGTGCTGCATAGCCCAATACGCTATCTGGAATAGGAGCGACGTAAATTGAACAAATGTGATAGAATTTCCCTGAATTCTTATATTAACCTTAATGTAATATGATCTAATCGGGTCTCTGTTCGCCCTACCATAGAAGTCTAATAGTGCATTTCACTCGCCATTTCATGCGCTTTGAGATGCCGCTTAGCACAATACGCTATCTGAAATACGAGCGTCGTAAATTGAGCAAATGTGATAGAATTACGCTGAATTCTAGTATTAACCGTAATATAAAATGATCTAATCGGGTCTCTGTTTGCCTTATCCTAGAAGTTTAATAGTGCATTTAACTCGCCATTTCATGCGCTTTGAGATGCCGCTTAGCCCAATACGCTTTCTGAAATAGGAGCGACGTAAGTTGAACAAATGCGATAGTATTTCGCTGAAACCTTATATTAAACAAAATATACAATGATCTAATCGGGTCTCTGTTTGCCCTACCCTAGAAGCTTAATAGTGCATTTTACTCGCCATTTCATGCGCTTTAAGATGCCGCTTAGCCCAATACGCTATCTGAAATAGGAGCGACGTAAGTTGAACAAATGTGATAGAATTTCGCTGAATTCTTTTATTAACCATAATGTAAAATGATCTAATCGGGTCTCTGTTCGACCTAGCCTAGAAGTTTAATAGTGAATTTTACTCGCCATTTCATGCGCTTTGAGATGCCGCTTAGCCCAATACGCTATCTGAAATAGGAGCGACGTAAATTGAACAAATGTGATAGAATTTCCCTGAAATCTTATATTAAACAAAATATAAAAAGATCTAATCGGGTCTCTGATTGCCCTATCATAGAAGTTTAGTAGTGCATGTTACTCGCCATTCCACGCGCTTTAAGATGCCGCCTAGCCCAGTACGCTATCTGAAATAGGAGCGACGTAAATTGAACAAATGTGATAAAATTTTGCTGACATCTTAAATTAACCATAATATAAAATAATTTAATCGGGTCTCTGTTTGCCCTACCCTAGAAGTTTGATAGTGCATTTTACTCGCCATTTCATGCGCCTTCAGGTGCCGCTTAGCCCAATCCGCTATCTGAAATAGGAGCGACGTAAATTGAACAAATGTGATAGATTTTCGCTGAATTCTTAAATTAACCATAATATAAAATGATCTAATCGGGTCTCTGTTTGCCCTACCCTAGAAGTTTAATAGTGCATTTCACTCGTCATTTCATGCGCTTTGAGATGCCGCTAAGCACAATAAGCTATCTGGAATAGCAGCGACGTAAATTGAACAAATGTGATAGAATTACGCCGAATTCTTATATTAACCGTAATATAAATTGATCTAATCGGGTCTCTGTTTGCCTTATCCTAGAAGTTTAATAGTGCATTTTACTCGCCATTCCACGCGCTTTAAGATGCCGACTAGCCCAGTACGCTACCTGAAATAGGAGCGACGTAAGTTGAACAAATGTGATAGAATTACGCTGAATACTTATATTAACCGTAATATAAAATGATCTAATCGGGTCTCTGTTCGCCCTGGCCTAGAAGTTTAATAGTGCATTTCATTCACCATTTCATGCGCTTTGAGATGCCGCTTAGCCCAATACGCTATCTGAAATAGGAGCGACGTAAATTGAACAAATGTGATAGAATATCCCTGAATTCTTATAGTAACCTTAATGTGAAAGGATCTAATCGGGTCTCTATTCGCTCTACGCTAGAAGTTTCATTGTGCATTTCACTCGTCATTTCATGCGCTTTGAGATGCCGGTAAGCCCAATACGCTATCTGAAATAGGAGCGACGTAAATAGAACAAATGTGATAGAATTACGCTGAATTCTAGTATTAACCGTAATATAAAATGATCTAATCGGGTCTCTGTTTGCCTTATCCTAGAAGTTTAATAGTGCATTTAACTCGCCATTTCATGCGCTTTGAGATGCCGCCTAGCCCAGTACGCTATCTGAAATAGGAGCGACGTAAGTTGAACAAATGTGATAAAATTACGCCGAATTCTTATATTAACCGTAATATAAAATGCTCTATTCGGTCTCTGTTTGCCCTACCCTAGAAGTCCAATAGTGCATTTTACTCGCCATTCCACGCGCTTTAAGATGCCGCTTAGCCCAATACGCTATCTGAAATAGGAGCGACGTAAATTGAACATATGTGATAGAATTTCGCTGAATTCTTTTATTAACCAAAATGTAAAATGATCTAATCGGGTCTCTGTTCGCCCTAGCCTAGAAGTTTAATACTGCATTTTAGTCGCCATTCCACGCGCTTTAAGATGCCGCCTAGCCCAGTACGCTATCTGAAATAGGAGCGACGTAAATTGAACAAATGTGATAGAATTTCCC
>CAKAJE020001450.1:0-106590 GCA_916610135.2 Macropis europaea | reverse complement strand
TGGGCTAAGCGGCATCATAAAGCGCGTGGAATGGCGAGTAAAATGCACTACTAAACTTCTATGATAGGGCAATCAGAGACCCGATTAGATCATTTTATATTTTGTTTAATATAAGATTTCAGGGAAATTCTATCAGATTTGTTCAATTTACGTCGCTCCTATTTCAGATAGCGTATTGGGCTAAGCGGCATCTCAAAGCGCATGAAATGGCGAGTAAAATGCACTATTAAACTTCTAGGATAAGGCAAACAGAGACCCGATTAGATCATTTTTATATTACGGATAATATAAGAATTCAGCGTAATTCTATCACATTTGTTCAATTTACGTCGCCCCTATTTCAAATAGCGTATTGTGCTAAGCTGCATCTCAAAGCGCATGAAATGGCGAGTGAAATGCACAATTAGACTTCTATGGTAGGGGCGAACAGAGACACGATTAGATCATTTTTACATTGAGGTTAATATAAGAATTCAGGGAAATTCTATCACATTTGTTCAATTTTACGTCGCTGCTATTCCAGATAGCTTATTGTGCTTAGCGGCATCCCAAAGCGCATGAAATGACGAGTGAAATGCACTATTAAACTTCTAGGGTAGGGCAAACAGAGACCCGATTAGATCATTTTATATTATGGTTAATTAAGAATTCAGCGAAATTCTATCACATTTGTTCAATTTACGTCGCTCCTATTTCAGATAGCGTATTGGGCTAAGCGGCATCTGAAGGCGCATGATATTGCGACTAAAATGCACTATTAAACTTCTAGGGTAGGGCAAACAGATACCCGATTAAATCATTTTATATTATGGTTAATTTAAGATGTCAGCAAGATTTTATCACATTTGTTCAATTTACGTCGCTCCTATTTCAGATAGCGTACTGGGCTAGGCGGCATCTTAAAGCGCGTGGAATGGCGAGTAGAATGCACTACTAAACTTCTATGATAGGGCAATCAGAGACCCGATTAGATCATTTTATATTTTGTTTAATATAAGATTTCAGGTAATTCTATCACATTTGTTCAATTTACGTCGCTCCTATTTCAGATAGCGTATTGGGCTAAGCGGCATCTCAAAGCGCATGAAAGGGCGAGTGAAATGCACTATAAGACTTCTATGGTAGGGCGAACAGAGACCCGAGTAGATCATTTTACATTGAGGTTAATATAAGAATTCACGGAATTCCATCACATTTGTTCAATTTACGTCGCTCCTATTTCAGATAGCGTAATGGGCTATGCGGCATCTCAAAGCGCATGAAATGGCGAGTAAAATGCACTGTTAAACTTCTAGGGTAGAGCAAACAGAGACCCGATTGGGTCATTTTATATTACGGTTAATATAAGAATGCAGCGTAATTCTATCACATTTGTTCAAGTTACGTCGCTCCTATTTCAGATAGCGTACTGGGCTAGGCGGCAACTTAAAGCGCGTGGAATGGCGAGTAGAATGCACTACTAAACTTCTATGATAGGGCAATCAGAGACCCGATTAGATCATTTTATATTACGATAATATAAGAATTCAGCGTAATTCTATCACATTTGTTCAATTTACGTCGCCCCTATTTCAAATAGCGTATTGTGCTAAGCGGCATCTCAAAGCGTATGAAATGGCGAATAAAATGCACTATTAAAGTTCTAGGCTAGGGCGAACAGAGATCCGATTAGATCATTTTACATTATGGTTAATAAAAGAGTTCAGCGAAATTCTATCACATTTGTTCAACTTATATCGCTCCTATTTCAGATAGCGTATTAGGCTAAGCGGCATCTCAAATAGCATGAAATGACGAGTAAAATGCACTATTAAAGTTCTAGGGTACGGCAAACAGAGACCCGATTAGATCATTTTATATTATGGTTAATTTAAGAATTGAGCGAAATTCTATGACATTCGTTCAATTTAGGTCGCTCCTATTTCAGATAGCGTATTGGGCTAAGCGGCATCTCAAGGCGCATGAAATGGCGAGTGAAATGCACTATATGACTTCTATGGTAGGGCGAACAGAGACCCGATTAGATCATTTTACATTGAGGTTAATATAAGAAGTCACAGAAATTCTATCACACTTGTTCAATTTACGTCGCTTCTATTTCAGATAGCATATTGGGCTATGCGGCATCTCAAAGCGCATGAAATGGCGAGTAAAATGCACTGTTAAACTTCTAGGGTAGGGCAAACAGAGACCCGATTAGATCATTTGTTATTATGGTTAATTTAAGAATTCAGCGAAATCCTATCACATTTGTTCAATTTATTGTCGCTCCTATTTCAGATAGAGTATTGGGCTAAAGCGGCATCTCGAAGCGCATGAAATGGCGAGTATAATGCACTATTAAACTTCTTGGGGTAGGGCAAACAGAGGCCCGATTACATCATTTTATATTACGGTTAATATAAGAATTCAGCGTAATTCTATCACATTTGTTCAACTTACGTTGCTCCTATTCAGATACCGTACTGGGCTAGGCGGCATCATAAAGCGCGTGGAATGGCGGGTAAAATGCACTACTAAACTTCTATGATAGGGCAATCAGAGACCCGATTAGATCATTTTATATTTTGTTTAATATAAGATTTCAGGGGAAATTCTATCGCATTTGTTCAATTTACGTCGCTCCTATTTCAGATAGCGTAATGGGCTAAGCGGCATCTAAAAGCGCATGAAATGGCGAGTATAATGCACTATTATACTTCTAGGATAAGGCCAAACAGAGACCCGATTAGATCATTTATATTACGATAATATAAGAATTCAGCGTAATTCTATCACATTTGTTCAACTTACGTCGTTCCTATTTCAGATAGCGTACTGGGCTAGGCGGCATCTTAAAGCGCGTGGAATGGCGAGTAAAGTGCACTATAAACTTCTATGATAGGGCAATCAGAGACCCGATTAGATCATTTTATATTACGGTTAATATAAGAATGCGGCGTAATTCTATCACATTTGTTCAACTTACGTCGCTCCTATATCAGATAGCGTATTGGGCTATGCGGCATCTCAAAGCGCGTGGAATGGCGAGTAAAATGCACTACTAATCTTCTATGGTAGGGCGAACAGAGACCCGATTAGATCATTTCATATTATGGTTAATTTAAGAATTCAGCAAAATTCGATCACATTCGTTCAATTTAGGTCGCTCCTATTTCAGATAGCGTATTGGGCTATGCGGCATCTCAAAGCGCATGAAATGGCGAGTAAAATGCACTGTTAAACTTCTAGGGTAGGGCAAGCAGAGACCCGATTAGATCATTTTATATTATGGTTAATTTAAGAATTCAGCAAAATTCTATCACATTAGTTCAATTTAGGTCGCTCCTATTTCAGATAGCGTACTGGGCTAGGCGGCATCTTAAAGCACGTGGAATGCCGAGTAAAATCCACTATTAAACTTCTAGGCTAGGGCGAACAGAGACCAGATTAGATCATTTTACATTCTGGTTAATAAAATAATTCAGCGAAATTCTATCACCTTTGTTCAACTTTCGTCGCTCCTATTTCAGATAGCGTATTGGGCTAAGCGGCATCTCAAAGCGCATGAAATGGCGAGTAAAATGCACTATTAAACTTCTAGGGTAGGGCAAACAGAGACCTGATTAGATCATTTTATATTATGGTTAATTTAAGAATTCAGCAAAATTCTGTCACATTTGTTCAATTTACGTCGCTCCTATTTCGGATAGCGTACTGGGCGAGGCGGCATCCTAAAGCGCGTGGAGTGGCGAGTAAAATGCACTATTAATCTTCTATGATAGGGCAATCAGAGAACCGATTAGATCATTTTATATTTTGGTTAATATAAGAATTCAGCGAAATTCTATCACATTTGTTCAATTTACGTCGCTCGTATATCAGACAGCGTATTGAGCTAAGCGGCATCTCAAAGCGCATGAAATGGCGAGGATAATGCACTATTAAACGTCTAGGGTAGGGCAAACAGAGACCCGATTAGATCATTTTATGTTATGGTTAATTTAAGAATTCAGCAAAATTCTATCACATTTGTTCAATTTACGTCGCTCCTATTTCAGATAGCGTACTGGGCTAGGCGGCAACTTAAAGCGCGTGGAATGGCGAGGAAAACGCACTATTAAACTTCTATGATAGGGCAATCAGTGACCCGAGTAGATCATTTTATATTTTGTTTAATATAAGATTTCAGGGAAATTCTATCACATTTGTTCAATTTACGTCGCTCCTATTTCAGATAGCGTATTGGGCTAAGAGGCATCTGAAGGCGCATGAAATGGCGAGTAAAATGCACTATTAATCTTCTAGGGTTGGGCAAACAGAGACCCGATTAGATCATTTTATATTATGGTTAATTTAAGATGTCAGCTAAATTTTATCACATCTGTTCAATTTACGTCGCTCCTATTTCAGATAGCGTACTGGGCTAGGCGGCATCTTGAAGCGCGTGGAATGGCGAGTAAAGTGCACTATTAAACTTCTAGGCTAGGGCGAACAGAGACCAGATTAGATCATTTTACATTCTGGTTAATAAAATAATTCAGCGAAATTCTATCACCTTTGTTCAACTTTCGTCGCTCCTATTTCAGATAGCGTATTGGGGCTAAGCGGCATCTCAAAGCGCATGAAATGGCGAGTAAAAATGCACTATTAACTTCTAGGGTAGGGCAAACAGAGACCCGATTAGATCATTTTATATTATGGTTAATTTAAGAATTCAGCCGAATTCTATCACATTTGTTCAATTTTCGTCGCTCCTATTGCAGATAGCGTACTGGGCTAGGCGGCATCTTAAAGCACGTGGAAGGGCGAGTAAAATGCACTACTAAACTTCTATGATAGGGCAATCAGAGTCCCGTTTAGATCATTTTATATTACGGTTAATATAAGAATTCAGCGTAATTCTATCACATTTGTTCAATTACGTCGCTCCTATTTCAGATAGCGTACTGGGCTAGGCGGCATCTTAAAGCGCGTGGAAGGGCGAATAAAATGCACTACTAAACTTCTATGATAGGGCAATCAGAGACCCGATTAGATCATTTTATATTTTGTTTAATATAAGATTTCAGGGAAATTCTATCGCATTTGTTCAATTTACGTCGCTCCTATTACAGATAGCGTATTGGGCTAAGCGGCATCTCAAAGCGCATGAAATGTCGAATAAAATGCACTATTAAACTTCTAGACTAGGGCAAACAGAGACCCGATTAGATCATTTTACATTAAGGTTAATATAAGAATTCAGCGAAATTCTATCACATTTGTTCAATTTACGTCGCTCATATTTCAGATAGCGTATAGTGCTAAGCGGCATCTCAAAGCGTATGAAATGGCGAGTAAAATGCACTCCTAAATTTCTATGATAGGGCAATCAGAGACCCGATTAGATCATTTTATATTTTGTTTAATATAAGATTTCAGGGGAAATTCTATCACATTTGGTTCAATTTGCGTCGCTCATATTTCAGGTAGCGTATTGCGCTAAGCGGCATCTCAAAGCGCAGGAAATGGCGAGTAAAATGCACTCTTATACTTCTAGAGTAGGGCAAACAGAGACCCGATTGGATCATTTTGTATTATGGTTAATTTAAGAATTCAGCAAAATTCTATCACATTTGTTCAACTTACGTCGCTCCTATTTAAGATAGCGTACTGCGCTAGGCGGCATCTTAAAGCGCGTGGAATGGCGAGTGAAATGCACTATTAAACTTCGGTGATAGGGCAATCGGAGACCCGATTAGATCATTTTATATTTTGGTTAATATAAGAATAAAGCGAAATTCTATCACATTTGTTCAAATTACGTCGCTCCTATTTCAGATAGCGTATTGGGCTAAGCGGCATCTCAAAGCGCATGAAATGGCGAGTAAGATGTACTATTAAACTTCTAGGATAAGGCAAACAGAGAACCGATTAGATCATTTTATATTACGGATAATATAAGAATTCAGCGTAATTCTATCACATTTGTTAAACTTACGTAGCTCCTATTTCAGATACCGTACTGGGCTAGGCGGCATCATAAAGCGCGTGGAATGGCGAGTAAAATGCACTACTAAACTTATATGATAGGGCAATCAGAGACCCGATTAGATCATTTTATATTTGTTTAATATAAGATTTCAGCGAAATTCTATCGCATTTGTTCAATTTACGTCGCTCCTATTTCAGATAGCGTATTCGGCTAAGCGGCATCTCAAAGCGCATGAAATGGCGAATAAAATGCACTCTTAAACTTCTAGGCTAGGGCGAACAGAGACCCGATCAGATCATTTTACATTATGGTTAATAAAAGAATTCAGCGAAATTCTATCACATTTGTTCAACTTACGTCGCTCCTATTTCAGATAGCGTATTGGCTAAGCGGCATCTCATAGCGCATGAAATGGCGAGTAATATGCACTATTAGATTTCTATGGTAGGGCGTACAGAGACCCGATTAGATCATTTTATATTATGGTTAATTTAAGAATTCAGCAAAATTCTATCACATTTGTTCAATTTACGTCGCTCTATTTCAGATACCGTACTGGGCTCGGCGGCATCTTAAAGCGCGTGGAATGGCGAGTGAAATGCACTATTAGACTTCTATGGTAGGGCGAACAGAGACCCGATTAGATCATTTTATATTATGGTTAATTTAAGAATTCAGCGAAATTCTATCACATTTGTTCAATTTACGTCGCTCCTATTTCAGATAGCGTATTGGGCTAAGCGGCATCTCAAAGCGCATGAAATGGCGAGTAAGATGTACTATTAAACTTCTAGGATAAGGCAAACAGAGAACCGATTAGATCATTTTATATTACGGATAATATAAGAATTCAGCGTAATTCTATCACATTTGTTAAACTTACGTAGCTCCTATTTCAGATACCGTACTGGGCTAGGCGGCATCATAAAGCGCGTGGAATGGCGAGTAAAATGCACTACTAAACTTATATGATAGGGCAATCAGAGACCCGATTAGATCATTTTATATTTTGTTTAATATAAGATTTCAGCGAAATTCTATCGCATTTGTTCAATTTACGTCGCTCCTATTTCAGATAGCGTATTCGGCTAAGCGGCATCTCAAAGCGCATGAAATGGCGAATAAAATGCACTCTTAAACTTCTAGGCTAGGGCGAACAGAGACCCGATCAGATCATTTTACATTATGGTTAATAAAAGAATTCAGCGAAATTCTATCACATTTGTTCAACTTACGTCGCTCCTATTTCAGATAGCGTATTGGGCTAAGCGGCATCTCATAGCGCATGAAATGGCGAGTAATATGCACTATTAGATTTCTATGGTAGGGCGTACAGAGACCCGATTAGATCATTTTATATTATGGTTAATTTAAGAATTCAGCAAAATTCTATCACATTTGTTCAATTTACGTCGCTCCTATTTCAGATACCGTACTGGGCTCGGCGGCATCTTAAAGCGCGTGGAATGGCGAGTGAAATGCACTATTAGACTTCTATGGTAGGGCGAACAGAGACCCGATTAGATCATTTTATATTATGGTTAATTTAAGAATTCAGCGAAATTCTATCACATTTGTTCAATTTACGTCGCTCCTATTTCAGATAGCGTATTGGGCTAAGCGGCATCTCAAAGCGCATGAAATGGCGAGTAAAATGCACTATTAAACTTCTAGGATAAGGCAAACAGAGACCCGATTAGATCATTTTATATTACGGTTAATATAAGAATTCAGCGTAATTCTATCACATTTGTTCAATTTACGTCGCTCCTATTTCAGATAGCGTACTGGGCTAGGCGGCATCTTAAAGCGCGTGGAAGGGCGAATAAAATGCACTACTAAACTTCTATGATAGGGCAATCAGAGACCCGATTAGATCATTTTATATTTTGTTTAATATAAGATTTCAGGGAAATTCTATCGCATTTGTTCAATTTACGTCGCTCCTATTACAGATAGCGTATTGGGCTAAGCGGCATCATAAAGCGCGTGGAATGGCGAGTAAAATGCACTACTAAACTTCTATGATAGGGCAATCAGAGACCCGATTAGATCATTTTATATTTTGTTTAATATAAGATTTCAGGGAAATTCTATCAGATTTGTTCAATTTACGTCGCTCCTATTTCAGATAGCGTATTGGGCTAAGCGGCATCTCAAAGCGCATGAAATGGCGAGTAAAATGCACTATTAAACTTCTAGGATAAGGCAAACAGAGACCCGATTAGATCATTTTATATTACGGATAATATAAGAATTCAGCGTAATTCTATCACATTTGTTCAATTTACGTCGCCCCTATTTCAAATAGCGTATTGTGCTAAGCGGCATCTCAAAGCGCATGAAATGGCGAGTGAAATGCACAATTAGACTTCTATGGTAGGGCGAACAGAGACACGATTAGATCATTTTACATTGAGGTTAATATAAGAATTCAGGGAAATTCTATCACATTTGTTCAATTTACGTCGCTGCTATTCCAGATAGCTTATTGTGCTTAGCGGCATCCCAAAGCGCATGAAATGACAAGTGAAATGCACTATTAAACTTCTAGGGTAGGGCAAACAGAGACCCGATTAGATCATTTTATATTATGGTTAATTTAAGAATTCAGCGAAATTCTATCACATTTGTTCAATTTACGTCGCTCCTATTTCAGATAGCGTATTGGGCTAAGCGGCATCTGAAGGCGCATGATATTGCGACTAAAATGCACTATTAAACTTCTAGGGTAGGGCAAACAGATACCCGATTAAATCATTTTATATTATGGTTAATTTAAGATGTCAGCAAGATTTTATCACATTTGTTCAATTTACGTCGCTCCTATTTCAGATAGCGTACTGGGCTAGGCGGCATCTTAAAGCGCGTGGAATGGCGAGTAGAATGCACTACTAAACTTCTATGATAGGGCAATCAGAGACCCGATTAGATCATTTTATATTTTGTTTAATATAAGATTTCAGGTAAATTCTATCACATTTGTTCAATTTACGTCGCTCCTATTTCAGATAGCGTATTGGGCTAAGCGGCATCTCAAAGCGCATGAAAGGGCGAGTGAAATGCACTATAAGACTTCTATGGTAGGGCGAACAGAGACCCGAGTAGATCATTTTACATTGAGGTTAATATAAGAATTCACGGAAATTCCATCACATTTGTTCAATTTACGTCGCTCCTATTTCAGATAGCGTATTGGGCTATGCGGCATCTCAAAGCGCATGAAATGGCGAGTAAAATGCACTGTTAAACTTCTAGGGTAGAGCAAACAGAGACCCGATTAGATCATTTTATATTACGGATAATATAAGAATTCAGCGTAATTCTATCACATTTGTTCAATTTACGTCGCCCCTATTTCAAATAGCGCATTGTGCTAAGCGGCATCTCAAAGCGTATGAAGTGGCGAATAAAATGCACTATTAAAGTTCTAGGCTAGGGCGAACAGAGATCCGATTAGATCATTTTACATTATGGTTAATAAAAGAGTTCAGCGAAATTCTATCACATTTGTTCAACTTATATCGCTCCTATTTCAGATAGCGTATTAGGCTAAGCGGCATCTCAAATAGCATGAAATGACGAGTAAAATGCACTATTAAAGTTCTAGGGTACGGCAAACAGAGACCCGATTAGATCATTTTATATTATGGTTAATTTAAGAATTGAGCGAAATTCTATGACATTCGTTCAATTTAGGTCGCTCCTATTTCAGATAGCGTATTGGGCTAAGCGGCATCTCAAGGCGCATGAAATGGCGAGTGAAATGCACTATATGACTTCTATGGTAGGGCGAACAGAGACCCGATTAGATCATTTTACATTGAGGTTAATATAAGAAGTCACAGAAATTCTATCACACTTGTTCAATTTACGTCGCTTCTATTTCAGATAGCATATTGGGCTATGCGGCATCTCAAAGCGCATGAAATGGCGAGTAAAATGCACTGTTAAACTTCTAGGGTAGGGCAAACAGAGACCCGATTAGATCATTTGTTATTATGGTTAATTTAAGAATTCAGCGAAATCCTATCACATTTGTTCAATTTATGTCGCTCCTATTTCAGATAGAGTATTGGGCTAAGCGGCATCTCGAAGCGCATGAAATGGCGAGTATAATGCACTATTAAACTTCTAGGGTAGGGCAAACAGAGGCCCGATTACATCATTTTATATTACGGTTAATATAAGAATTCAGCGTAATTCTATCACATTTGTTCAACTTACGTTGCTCCTATTTCAGATACCGTACTGGGCTAGGCGGCATCATAAAGCGCGTGGAATGGCGGGTAAAATGCACTACTAAACTTCTATGATAGGGCAATCAGAGACCCGATTAGATCATTTTATATTTTGTTTAATATAAGATTTCAGGGAAATTCTATCGCATTTGTTCAATTTACGTCGCTCCTATTTCAGATAGCGTCATGGGCTAAGCGGCATCTAAAAGCGCATGAAATGGCGAGTATAATGCACTATTATACTTCTAGGATAAGGCAAACAGAGACCCGATTAGATCATTTTATATTACGGATAATATAAGAATTCAGCGTAATTCTATCACATTTGTTCAACTTACGTCGTTCCTATTTCAGATAGCGTACTGGGCTAGGCGGCATCTTAAAGCGCGTGGAATGGCGAGTAAAGTGCACTATTAAACTTCTATGATAGGGCAATCAGAGACCCGATTAGATCATTTTATATTACGGTTAATATAAGAATGCAGCGTAATTCTATCACATTTGTACAACTTACGTCGCTCATATTTCAGATAGCGTATTGGGCTATGCGGCATCTCAAAGCGCGTGGAATGGCGAGTAAAATGCACTACTAATCTTCTATGGTAGGGCGAACAGAGACCCGATTAGATCATTTCATATTATGGTTAATTTAAGAATTCAGCAAAATTCGATCACATTCGTTCAATTTAGGTCGCTCCTATTTCAGATAGCGTATTGGGCTATGCGGCATCTCAAAGCGCATGAAATGGCGAGTAAAATGCACTGTTAAACTTCTAGGGTAGGGCAAGCAGAGACCCGATTAGATCATTTTATATTATGGTTAATTTAAGAATTCAGCAAAATTCTATCACATTAGTTCAATTTAGGTCGCTCCTATTTCAGATAGCGTACTGGGCTAGGCGGCATCTTAAAGCACGTGGAATGCCGAGTAAAATCCACTATTAAACTTCTAGGCTAGGGCGAACAGAGACCAGATTAGATCATTTTACATTCTGGTTAATAAAATAATTCAGCGAAATTCTATCACCTTTGTTCAACTTTCGTCGCTCCTATTTCAGATAGCGTATTGGGCTAAGCGGCATCTCAAAGCGCATGAAATGGCGAGTAAAATGCACTATTAAACTTCTAGGGTAGGGCAAACAGAGACCTGATTAGATCATTTTATATTATGGTTAATTTAAGAATTCAGCAAAATTCTGTCACATTTGTTCAATTTACGTCGCTCCTATTTCGGATAGCGTACTGGGCGAGGCGGCATCCTAAAGCGCGTGGAGTGGCGAGTAAAATGCACTATTAATCTTCTATGATAGGGCAATCAGAGAACCGATTAGATCATTTTATATTTTGGTTAATATAAGAATTCAGCGAAATTCTATCACATTTGTTCAATTTACGTCGCTCGTATTTCAGACAGCGTATTGAGCTAAGCGGCATCTCAAAGCGCATGAAATGGCGAGGATAATGCACTATTAAACGTCTAGGGTAGGGCAAACAGAGACCCGATTAGATCATTTTATGTTATGGTTAATTTAAGAATTCAGCAAAATTCTATCACATTTGTTCAATTTACGTCGCTCCTATTTCAGATAGCGTACTGGGCTAGGCGGCAACTTAAAGCGCGTGGAATGGCGAGGAAAACGCACTATTAAACTTCTATGATAGGGCAATCAGTGACCCGAGTAGATCATTTTATATTTTGTTTAATATAAGATTTCAGGGAAATTCTATCACATTTGTTCAATTTACGTCGCTCCTATTTCAGATAGCGTATTGGGCTAAGAGGCATCTGAAGGCGCATGAAATGGCGAGTAAAATGCACTATTAATCTTCTAGGGTTGGGCAAACAGAGACCCGATTAGATCATTTTATATTATGGTTAATTTAAGATGTCAGCTAAATTTTATCACATCTGTTCAATTTACGTCGCTCCTATTTCAGATAGCGTACTGGGCTAGGCGGCATCTTGAAGCGCGTGGAATGGCGAGTAAAGTGCACTACTACACTTCCATGGTAGGGCGAACAGAGACCCGATTAGATCATTTCATATTATGGTTAATTTAAGAATTCAGCAAAATTCGATCACTCTTGTTCAATTTACGTCGCTCGTACTTCAGATAGCGTACTGGGCTAGGCGGCACCTTAATGCGCGTGGAATGGCGAGTAAAATGCACTATTAAACTTCTAGGCTAGGGCGAACAGAGACCAGATTAGATCATTTTACATTCTGGTTAATAAAATAATTCAGCGAAATTCTATCACCTTTGTTCAACTTTCGTCGCTCCTATTTCAGATAGCGTATTGGGCTAAGCGGCATCTCAAAGCGCATGAAATGGCGAGTAAAATGCACTATTAAACTTCTAGGGTAGGGCAAACAGAGACCCGATTAGATCATTTTATATTATGGTTAATTTAAGAATTCAGCCGAATTCTATCACATTTGTTCAATTTTCGTCGCTCCTATTGCAGATAGCGTACTGGGCTAGGCGGCATCTTAAAGCACGTGGAAGGGCGAGTAAAATGCACTACTAAACTTCTATGATAGGGCAATCAGAGTCCCGTTTAGATCATTTTATATTTTGTTTAATATAAGATTTCAGGGAAATTCTATCACATTTGTTCAATTTACGTCGCTCCTATGTCAGGTAGCGTATTGGGCTAAGCGGCATCTCAAAGCGCATGAAATGGCGAGTAAAATGCACTATTAATCTTATAGGGTAGGGCAAACAGAGACCCGATTAGATCATATTATATTATGGTTAATTTACGAATTCAGCAAAATTCTATCACATTTGTTCAATTTACATCGCTCCTATTTCAGATATCGTATTGGGCTAAGCGGCAACTCAAAGCGCATGAAATGACGAGTGAAATGCAGTATTAAACTTCTAGGGTAGGGAGAACAGAGACCCGATTAGATCATTTTACATTAAGGTTAATATAAGAATTCAGGGAAATTCTATCACATTTGTTCAATTTACGTCGCTCCTATTTCAGATAGCGTATTGGGCTAAGCGGCATCTCAAAGCGCATGAAATGGCGAGTAAAATGCACTGCTAAACTTGTAGGGTAGGTCAAACAGAGACCCGATTAGATCATTTTATATTATAGTTAATTTAAGATGTCAGCAAAATTCCGTCACATTTGTTCAATTTACGTCGCTCCAATTTCAGATAGCGTACTGGGTTAGGCGGCATCTTAAAGCGCGTGGAATGGCGATCAAAATGCACTATTAAACTTCTATGATAGGGCAATCAGAGACCGGACTATATCATTTTATATTTTGGTTAATATAAGAATTCAGCTAAATTCTATCACAGTTGTTCAATTTACGTCGCTCCTATTTCAGATAGCGTATTGGGCTAAGCGGCATCTCAAAGCGCATGAAATGACGAGTGAAAGGCACTCTTAAACTTCTAGGGTAGGGTGAACAGAGAACCGATTAGATCATTTTATATTACGGTTAATATAAGAATTCAGCGTAATTCTATCACATTTGTTCAACTTACGTCGCTCCTACTTCAGATAGCGTACTGGGCTCGGCGGCATCTTAAGGCGCAAGAAATGGCGAGTAAAATGCACTATTAAACTTCTAGGGTAGGGCAAACAGAGACCCGATAAGATGATGTTATATTATGGTTAATTTAAGAATTCAACGAAATTTTATCACATTTTTTCAATTTACGGCGCTCCTATTACAGATAGCGTATTGGGCTAAGCGGCATCTCAAAGCGCATGAAATGCCGAGTAAAACGCACTATTAAACATCTAGGGTAGGGCAAACAGAGACCCCATTAGATTATTTTACATTATGGTTAATAAAAGAATTCTGCGAAATTCTATCACATTTCTTCAATTTACGTCGCTCCTATTCCAGATAGCGTATTGGGCGAAGCGGCATCTCAAAGCGCATGAAATTACGAGTGAACTGCACTATTAAACTTCTAGGGTAAGGCAAACAGGGACCCGATTAGATCATTTTATATTACGGTTACTATAAGAATTCAGCGTAATTCTATCACATTTGTAAAACTTACGTCCCTCCTATTTCAGATAGCGTACTGGGCTAAGCGACATCTTAAAGCGCATGAAAGGATGAGTGAAATACACTATTAAACTTCTATGATAGGGCAATCAGAGACCCGATTAGATCATTTAATATTTTGGTTAATATAAGAATTCAGCGTAATGCTATCACATTTGGTCAATTTACGTCGCTCCTATTACAGACAGCTTATTGGGCTTAGCGGCATCTCAAAGCGCATGAAATGACGAGTGAAATGCACTACTAAACTTCTAGGATAAGGCAAACAGAGATCCGATTAGATCATTTTATATTACGGTTAATATAAGAATTCAGCGTAATTCTGTCACATTTGTTCAATTTACGTTGCTCCTATTTCAGATAGCGTGTTGGGCTAAGCGGCATCTCAAAGCGCATGAAATGGCGAGTAAAATGCACTATTAAACTTCTAGAGTAAGGCAAACAGGGACCCGATTAGATCATTTTACATTATGGTTAATAAAAGAATTCAGAAAAATTCTATCACATTTGTTCAATTTACGTCGCTCCGATTTCAGATAGCGCACTGGACTAAGCGGCATCTTAAAGCGCGTGGAATGGCGAGTAAAATGCACTATTAAACTCCTATGGTAGGGCAATCAGAGACCCGATGAGATCATTTTATATTTTGTTTTATATAAGATTTCAGGGAAATTCTATCACATTTGTTCAATTTACGTCGCTCCTATTTCAGATAGCGTGTTGGGCTAAGCGGCATCTCAAAGCGCATGAAATGGCGAGTAAAATGCACTATTAAACTTCTAGGGTAAGGCAAACAGGGACCCGAATGGATCATTTTATATTACGGTTAATATAAGAATTCAGCGTAATTCTATCACATTTGTTAAACTTACGTCGCTCCTATTTCAGATAGCGTACTGGGCTAAGCGGCATCTTAAAGAGCATGAAATGATGAGTGAAATGCACTATTAAACTTCTATGATAGGGCAATCAGAGAACCGATTAGATCATTTTATATTTTTGTTAATATAAGAATTCAGCGAAATTCTATCACATTTGTTCAATTTACGTCGCTCGTATTTCAGACAGCGTATTGGGCTAAGCGGCATCTCAAAGCGCATGAAATGCCGAGTAAAACGCACTATTAAACATCTAGGCTAGGGCGAACAGTGACCCGATTAGATCATTTTATATTATGGTTAATATAAGATTTCAGGGAGATTCTATCACATCTGTTCAATTTACGTCGCTCCTATTTCAGATAGCTTATTGGGCTAAGCGGCATCTGAAGGCGCATGAAATTACGAGTGAAATGCACTATTAAACTTCTAGGGTAGGACAAACAGAGACCCGATTACATCATTTTATATTATGGTTAATTTAAGAATTCAGCAAAATCCTATCACATTTGATCAATTTACGTCGCTCCGATTTCAGATAGCGTACTGGACTAAGCGGCATCTTAAAGCGCGTGGAATGGCGAGTAAAGTGCACTATTAAACTTCTATGATAGGGCAATCAGAGACCCGATTAGATCATTTTATATTACGGTTAATATAAGAATGCAGCGTAATTCTATCACATTTGTTCAACTTACGTCGCTCATATTTCAGATAGCGTATTGGGCTATGCGGCATCTCAAAGCGCGTGGAATGGCGAGTAAAATGCACTACTAATCTTCTATGGTAGGGCGAACAGAGACCCGATTAGATCATTTCATATTATGGTTAATTTAAGAATTCAGCAAAATTCGATCACATTCGTTCAATTTATTTCGCTCCTATTTCAGATAGCGTATTGGGCTATGCGGCATCTCAAAGCGCATGAAATGGCGAGTAAAATGCACTGTTAAACTTCTAGGGTAGGGCAAGCAGAGACCCGATTAGATCATTTTATATTATGGTTAATTTAAGAATTCAGAAAAATTCTATCACATTCGTTCAATTTAGGTCGCTCCTATTTCAGATAGCGTACTGGGCGAGGCGGCATCCTAAAGCGCGTGGAGTGGCGAGTAAAATGCACTATTAATCTTCTATGATAGGGCAATCAGAGAACCGATTAGATCATTTTATATTTTGGTTAATATAAGAATTCAGCGAAATTCTATCACATTTGTTCAATTTACGTCGCTCGTATTTCAGACAGCGTATTGGGCTAAGCGGCATCTCAAAGCGCATGAAATGGCGAGGATAATGCACTATTAAACGTCTAGGGTAGGGCAAACAGAGACCCGATTAGATCATTTTATGTTATGGTTAATTTAAGAATTCAGCAAAATTCTATCACATTTGTTCAATTTACGTCGCTCCTATTTCAGATAGCGTACTGGGCTAGGCGGCAACTTAAAGCGCGTGGAATGGCGAGTAAAACGCACTATTAAACTTCTATGATAGGGCAATCAGTGACCCGAGTAGATCATTTTATATTTTGTTTAATATAAGATTTCAGGGAAATTCTATCACATTTGTTCAATTTACGTCGCTCCTATTTCAGATAGCGTATTGGGCTAAGAGGCATCTGAAGGCGCATGAAATGGCGAGTAAAATGCACTATTAATCTTCTAGGGTTGGGCAAACAGAGACCCGATTAGATCATTTTATATTATGGTTAATTTAAGATGTCAGCTAAATTTTATCACATCTGTTCAATTTACGTCGCTCCTATTTCAGATAGCGTACTGGGCTAGGCGGCATCTTGAAGCGCGTGGAATGGCGAGTAAAGTGCACTACTACACTTCCATGGTAGGGCGAACAGAGACCCGATTAGATCATTTCATATTATGGTTAATTTAAGAATTCAGCAAAATTCGATCACTCTTGTTCAATTTACGTCGCTCGTACTTCAGATAGCGTACTGGGCTAGGCGGCATCTTAATGCGCGTGGAATGGCGAGTAAAATGCACTATTAAACTTCTAGGCTAGGGCGAACAGAGACCAGATTAGATCATTTTACATTCTGGTTAATAAAATAATTCAGCGAAATTCTATCACCTTTGTTCAACTTTCGTCGCTCCTATTTCAGATAGCGTGTTGGGCTAAGCGGCATCTCAAAGCGCATGAAATGGCGAGTAAAATGCACTATTAAACATCTAGGGTAAGGCAAACAGGGACCCGATTGGATCATTTTATATTACGGTTAATATAAGAATTCAGCGTAATTCTATCACATTTGTTAAACTTACGTCGCTCCTATTTCAGATAGCGTACTGGGCTAAGCGGTATCTTAAAGCGCATGAAATGATGAGTGAAATGCACTATTAAACTTCTATGATAGGGCAATCAGAGACCCGATTAGATCATTTTATATTTTGGTTAATTTAAGAATTCATCGAAATTCTATCACATTTGTTGAATTTACGTCGCTCCTATTGCAGATAGCGTATTCGGCTAAGCGGCATCTCAAAACGCATGAAATGCCGAGTAAAACGCACTGTTAAACATCTAGGGTAGGGCAAACAGAGACCCCATTAGATTATTTTACATTATGGTTAATAAAAGAATTCTGCGAAATTCTATCACATTTGTTCAATTTACGTCGCTCCTATTCCAGATAGCGTATTGGGCGAAGCGGCAGCTCAAAGCGCATGAAATTACGAGTGAAATGCACTATTAAACTTCTAGGGTAGGACAAACAGAGACCCGATTAGATCATTTTATATTACGGTTAATTTAAGAATTCAGCAAAATCCTATCACATTTGTTCAATTTACGTCGCTCCGATTTCAGATAGCGTACTGGACTAAGCGGCACCTTAAAGCGCGTGGAATGGCGAGTAAAATGCACTATTAAACTCCTATGGTAGGGCAATCAGAGACCCGATTAGATCATTTTATATTTTGTTTTATAGAAGATTTCAGGGAAATTCTATCACATTTGTTCAATTTAGGCCGCTCCTATTTCAGATAGCGTATTGGGCTAAGCGGCATCTCAAAGCTCATGAAATGGCGAGCAAAATGCACTATTAAACTTCTAGGGTATGGCAAACAGAGTCCCGATTAGATCATTTTATATTATGGTTAATTTAAGAATTTAACGAAATTCTATCACACTTGTTCAATTTACGTCGCTCCTATTGCAGATAGCGTATTGGGCTAAGCGGCATCTCAAAGCGCATGAAATGGCGAGTAAAATGCTGTATTAAAGTTCTCGGGTAAGGCAAACAGGGACCCGATTAGATCATTTTATATTACGGTTAATATAAGAATTCAGCGTAATTCTATCACATTTGTTAAACTTACGTCGCTCCTATTCCAGATAGCGTATTGGGCTAAGCGGCATCTCAAAGCGCATGAAATTACGAGTGAAATGCACTATTAAACTTCTAGGGTAGGGCAAACAGAGACCCGATTAGATCATTTTATATTATGGTTAATAAAAGAATTCAGCGAAATTCTATCACATTTGTTCAATTTACGTCGCTCCTATTCCAGATAGCGTATTGGGCTAAGCGGCATCTCAAAGCGCATGAAATTACGAGTGAAATGCACTATTAAACTTCTAGGGTACGGCAAACAGAGACCCGATTAGATCATTTTATATTATGGTTAATAAAAGAATTCAGCGAAATTCTATCACATTTGTTCAATTTACGTCGCTCCTATTCCAGATAGCGTATTGGGCTAAGCGGCATCTCAAAGCGCATGAAATTACGAGTGAAATGCACTATTAAACTTCTAGGGTAGGACAAACAGAGACCCGATTAGATGATTTTATATTATGGTTAATTTAAGAATTCAGCAAAATCCTATCACATGTGTTCAATTTACGTCGCTCCGATTTCAGATAGCGCACTGGACTAAGCGGCATCTTAAAGCGCGTGGAATGGCGAGTAAAATGCACTATTAAACTCCTATGGTAGGGCAATCAGAGACCCGATGAGATCATTTTATATTTTGTTTTATATAAGATTTCAGGGAAATTCTATCACATTTGTTCAATTTACGTCGCTCCTATTTCAGATAGCGTGTTGGGCTAAGCGGCATCTCAAAGCGCATGAAATGGCGAGTAAAATTCACTATTAAACTTCTAGGGTAAGGCAAACAGGGACCCGAATGGATCATTTTATATTACGGTTAATATAAGAATTCAGCGTAATTCTATCACATTTGTTAATCTTACGTCGCTCCTATTTCAGATAGCGTACTGGGCTAAGCGGCATCTTAAAGCGCATGAAATGATGAGTGAAATGCACTATTAAACTTCTATGATAGGGCAATCAGAGACCCGGTTAGATCATTTTATATTTTGGTTAATTTAAGAATTCATCGAAATTCTATCACATTTGTTCAATTTACGTCGCTCCTATTACAGATAGCGTATTCGGCTAAGCGGCATCTCAAAGCACATGAAATGCCGAGTAAAACGCACTATTAAACATCTAGGGTAGGGCAAACAGAGACCCGATTAGATCATTTTACATTATGGTTTATAAAAGAATTCAGCGAAATTCTATCACATTTGTTCAATTTACGTCGCTCCTATTCCAGATAGCGTATTGGGCTAAGCGGCATCTCAAAGCGCATGAAATTACGAGTGAAATGCACTATTAAACTTCTAGGGTAGGACAAACAGAGACCCGATTAGATCATTTTATATTATGGTTAATTTAAGAATTCAGCAAAATCCTATCACATTTGTTCAATTTAGGCCGCTCCTATTTCAGATAGCGTATTGGGCTAAGCGGCATCTCAAAGCGCATGAAATGTCGAATAAAATGCACTATTAAACTTCTAGACTAGGGCAAACAGAGACCCGATTAGATCATTTTACATTAAGGTTAATATAAGAATTCAGCGAAATTCTATCACATTTGTTCAATTTACGTCGCTCATATTTCAGATAGCGTATAGTGCTAAGCGGCATCTCAAAGCGTATGAAATGGCGAGTAAAATGCACTCCTAAATTTCTATGATAGGGCAATCAGAGACCCGATTAGATCATTTTATATTTTGTTTAATATAAGATTTCAGGGAAATTCTATCACATTTGTTCAATTTGCGTCGCTCATATTTCAGGTAGCGTATTGCGCTAAGCGGCATCTCAAAGCGCAGGAAATGGCGAGTAAAATGCACTCTTATACTTCTAGAGTAGGGCAAACAGAGACCCGATTGGATCATTTTGTATTATGGTTAATTTAAGAATTCAGCAAAATTCTATCACATTTGTTCAACTTACGTCGCTCCTATTTAAGATAGCGTACTGCGCTAGGCGGCATCTTAAAGCGCGTGGAATGGCGAGTGAAATGCACTATTAAACTTCGATGATAGGGCAATCGGAGACCCGATTAGATCATTTTATATTTTGGTTAATATAAGAATAAAGCGAAATTCTATCACATTTGTTCAAATTACGTCGCTCCTATTTCAGATAGCGTATTGGGCTAAGCGGCATTTCAAAGCGCATGAAATGGCGAGTAAGATGTACTATTAAACTTCTAGGATAAGGCAAACAGAGAACCGATTAGATCATTTTATATTACGGATAATATAAGAATTCAGCGTAATTCTATCACATTTGTTAAACTTACGTAGCTCCTATTTCAGATACCGTACTGGGCTAGGCGGCATCATAAAGCGCGTGGAATGGCGAGTAAAATGCACTACTAAACTTATATGATAGGGCAATCAGAGACCCGATTAGATCATTTTATATTTTGTTTAATATAAGATTTCAGCGAAATTCCATCGCATTTGTTCAATTTACGTCGCTCCTATTTCAGATAGCGTATTCGGCTAAGCGGCATCTCAAAGCGCATGAAATTGCGAATAAAATGCACTCTTAAACTTCTAGGCTAGGGCGAACAGAGATCCGATCAGATCATTTTACATTATGGTTAATAAAAGAATTCAGCGAAATTCTATCACATTTGTTCAACTTACGTCGCTCCTATTTCAGATAGCGTATTGGGCTAAGCGGCATCTCATAGCGCATGAAATGGCGAGTAATATGCACTATTAGATTTCTATGGTAGGGCGTACAGAGACCCGATTAGATCATTTTATATTATGGTTAATTTAAGAATTCAGCAAAATTCTATCACATTTGTTCAATTTACGTCGCTCCTATTTCAGATACCGTACTGGGCTCGGCGGCATCTTAAAGCGCGTGGAATGGCGAGTGAAATGCACTATTAGACTTCTATGGTAGGGCGAACAGAGACCCGATTAGATCATTTTATATTATGGTTAATTTAAGAATTCAGCGAAATCCTATCACATTTGTTCAATTTATGTCGCTCCTATTTCAGATAGAGTATTGGGCTAAGCGGCATCTCGAAGCGTATGAAATGGCGAGTATAATGCACTATTAAACTTCTAGGGTAGGGCAAACAGAGGCCCGATTACATCATTTTATATTACGGTTAATATAAGAATTCAGCGTAATTCTATCACATTTGTTCAACTTACGTTGCTCCTATTTCAGATACCGTACTGGGCTAGGCGGCATCATAAAGCGCGTGGAATGGCGGGTAAAATGCACTACTAAACTTCTATGATAGGGCAATCAGAGACCCGATTAGATCATTTTATATTTTGTTTAATATAAGATTTCAGGGAAATTCTATCGCATTTGTTCAATTTACGTCGCTCCTACTTCAGATAGCGTCATGGGCTAAGCGGCATCTAAAAGCGCATGAAATGGCGAGTATAATGCACTATTATACTTCTAGGATAAGGCAAACAGAGACCCGATTAGATCATTTTATATTACGGATAATATAAGAATTCAGCGTAATTCTATCACATTTGTTCAACTTACGTCGTTCCTATTTCAGATAGCGTACTGGGCTAGGCGGCATCTTAAAGCGCGTGGAATGGCGAGTAAAGTGCACTATTAAACTTCTATGATAGGGCAATCAGAGACCCGATTAGATCATTTTATATTACGGTTAATATAAGAATGCAGCGTAATTCTATCACATTTGTTCAACTTACGTCGCTCATATTTCAGATAGCGTATTGGGCTATGCGGCATCTCAAAGCGCGTGGAATGGCGAGTAAAATGCACTACTAATCTTCTATGGTAGGGCGAACAGAGACCCGATTAGATCATTTCATATTATGGTTAATTTAAGAATTCAGCAAAATTCGATCACATTCGTTCAATTTAGGTCGCTCCTATTTCAGATAGCGTATTGGGCTATGCGGCATCTCAAAGCGCATGAAATGGCGAGTGAAATGCACTGTTAAACTTCTAGGGTAGGGCAAGCAGAGACCCGATTAGATCATTTTATATTATGGTTAATTTAAGAATTCAGCAAAATTCTATCACATTCGTTCAATTTAGGTCGCTCCTATTTCAGATAGCGTACTGGGCTAGGCGGCATCTTAAAGCGCGTGGAATGCCGAGTAAAATCCACTATTAAACTTCTAGGCTAGGGCGAACAGAGACCAGATTAGATCATTTTACATTCTGGTTAATAAAATAATTCAGCGAAATTCTATCACCTTTGTTCAACTTTCGTCGCTCCTATTTCAGATAGCGTATTGGGCTAAGCGGCATCTCAAAGCGCATGAAATGGCGAGTAAAATGCACTATTAAACTTCTAGGGTAGGGCAAACAGAGACCCGATTAGATCATTTTATATTATGGTTAATTTAAGAATTCAGCAAAATTCTGTCACATTTGTTCAATTTACGTCGCTCCTATTTCGGATAGCGTACTGGGCGAGGCGGCATCCTAAAGCGCGTGGAGTGGCGAGTAAAATGCACTATTAATCTTCTATGATAGGGCAATCAGAGAACCGATTAGATCATTTTATATTTTGGTTAATATAAGAATTCAGCGAAATTCTATCACATTTGTTCAATTTACGTCGCTCGTATTTCAGACAGCGTATTGAGCTAAGCGGCATCTCAAAGCGCATGAAATGGCGAGGATAATGCACTATTAAACGTCTAGGGTAGGGCAAACAGAGACCCGATTAGATCATTTTATGTTATGGTTAATTTAAGAATTCAGCAAAATTCTATCACATTTGTTCAATTTACGTCGCTCCTATTTCAGATAGCGTACTGGGCTAGGCGGCAACTTAAAGCGCGTGGAATGGCGAGTAAAACGCACTATTAAACTTCTATGATAGGGCAATCAGTGACCCGAGTAGATCATTTTATATTTTGTTTAATATAAGATTTCAGGGAAATTCTATCACATTTGTTCAATTTACGTCGCTCCTATTTCAGATAGCGTATTGGGCTAAGAGGCATCTGAAGGCGCATGAAATGACGAGTAAAATGCACTATTAATCTTCTAGGGTTGGGCAAACAGAGACCCGATTAGATCATTTTATATTATGGTTAATTTAAGATGTCAGCTAAATTTTATCACATCTGTTCAATTTAGGTCGCTCCTATTTCAGATAGCGTACTGGGCTAGGCGGCATCTTGAAGCGCGTGGAATGGCGAGTAAAGTGCACTACTACACTTCCATGGTAGGGAGAACAGAGACCCGATTAGATCATTTCATATTATGGTTAATTTAAGAATTCAGCAAAATTCGATCACTCTTGTTCAATTTACGTCGCTCGTACTTCAGATAGCGTACTGGGCTAGGCGGCACCTTAATGCGCGTGGAATGGCGAGTAAAATGCACTATTAAACTTCTAGGCTAGGGCGAACAGAGACCAGATTAGATCATTTTACATTCTGGTTAATAAAATAATTCAGCGAAATTCTATCACCTTTGTTCAACTTTCGTCGCTCCTATTTCAGATAGCGTATTGGGCTAAGCGGCATCTCAAAGCGCATGAAATGGCGAGTGAAATGCACTATTAATCTTCTATGATAGGGCAATCAGAGAACCGAGTAGATCATTTTATATTTTGTTTAATATAAGATTTCAGGGAAATTCTATCACATTTGTTCAATTTACGTCGCTCCTATTTCAGATAGCGTATTGGGCTAAGAGGCATCTGAAGGCGCATGAAATGGCGAGTAAAATGCACTATTAATCTTCTAGGGTTGGGCAAACAGAGACCCGATTAGATCATTTTATATTATGGTTAATTTAAGATGTCAGCTAAATTTTATCACATCTGTTCAATTTACGTCGCTCCTATTTCAGATAGCGTACTGGGCTAGGCGGCATCTTGAAGCGCGTGGAATGGCGAGTAAAGTCCACTACTAAACTTCTATGGTAGGGCGAACAGAGACCCGATTAGATCATTTCATATTATGGTTAATTTAAGAATTCAGCAAAATTCGATCACTCTTGTTCAATTTACGTCGCTCGTATTTCAGATAGCGTACTGGGCTAGGCGGCATCTTAATGCGCGTGGAATGGCGAGTAAAATGCACTATTAAACTTCTAGGGTAGGGCAAGCAGCGACCCGATTAGATCATTTTATATTATGGTTAATTTAAGAATTCAGCAAAATTCTATCACATTCGTTCAATTTAGGTCGCTCCTATTTCAGATAGCGTATTGGGCAATGCGGCATCTCAAAGCGCATGAAATGGCGAGTAAAATGCACTGTTAAACTTCTCGGGTAGGGCAAGCAGAGACCCGATTAGATCATTTTATATTATGGTTAATTTAAGAATTCAGCAAAATTCTATCACATTCGTTCAATTTAGGTCGCTCCTATTTCAGATAGCGTACTGGGCTAGGCGGCATCTTAAAGCGCGTGGAATGTCGAGTAAAATCCACTAATAAACTTCTAGGCTAGGGCGAACAGAGACCAGATTAGATAATTTTACATTCTGGTTAATAAAATAATTCAGCGAAATTCTATCACCTTTGTTCAACTTTCGTCGCTCCTATTTCAGATAGCGTATTGGGCTAAGCGGCATCTCAAAGCGCATGAAATGGCGAGTAAAATGCACTATTAAACTTCTAGGGTAGGGCAAACAGAGACCCGATTAGATCATTTTATATTATGGTTAATTTAAGAATTCAGCAAAATTCTGTCACATTTGTTCAATTTACGTCGCTCCTATTTCGGATAGCGTACTGGGCGAGGCGGCATCCTAAAGCGCGTGGAGTGGCGTGTAAAATGTACTATTAATCTTCTATGATAGGGGAATCAGATACCCGAGTAGATCATTTTATATTTTGGTTAATATAAGAATTCAGCGAAATTCTATCACATTTGTTCAATTTACGTCGCTCGTATTTCTGATAGCGTATTGGGCTAAGCGGCATCTCAAAGCGCATGAAATGGCGAGGAAAATGCACTATTAAACGTCTAGGGTAGAGCAAACAGAGACCCGATTAGATCATTTTATGTGATGGTTAATTTAAGAATTTAGCAAAATTCTGTCACATTTGTTCAATTTACGTCGCTCCTATTTCAGATACCGTACTGGGCTCGGCGGCATCTTAAAGCGCGTGGAATGGCGAGTGAAATGCACTATTAGACTTCTATGGTAGGGCGAACAGAGACCCGATTAGATCATTTTATATTATGGTTAATTTAAGAATTCAGCGAAATTCTATCACATTTGTTCAATTTACGTCGCTCCTATTTCAGATAGCGTATTGGGCTAAGCGGCATCTCAAAGCGCATGAAATGGCGAGTAAAATGCACTATTAAACTTCTAGGATAAGGCAAACAGAGACCCGATTAGATCATTTTATAATACGGTTAATATAAGAATTCAGCGTAATTCTATCACATTTGTTCTACTTACGTCGCTCCTAATTTAGATAGCGTACTGGGCTAGGCGGCATCTTAAAGCGCGTGGAATGGCGAGTAAAATGCACTGCTAAACTTCTATGATAGGGCAATCAGAGACCCGATTAGATCATTTTATATTTTGTTTAATATAAGATTTGAGGGAAATTCTACCACATTTGTTTAATTTACGTCGCTCCTATTTCAGATAGCGTATTGGGCGAAGCGGCATCTCAAAGCGCATGAAATGGCGACTAAAATGCACTATTAAACTTCTAGGGTAGTGCAAGCAGAGACCCGATTAGATCATTTTATATTATGGTTAATTTAAGAATTCGGCGAAATTCTATCACATTTGTTCAATTTACGTCGCTCCTATTTCAGATAGCGTATTGGGCTAAGCGGCATCTCAAAGCGCATGAAATGGCGAGTAAAATGCAATACTAAACTTCTAGGATAAGGCAAACAGAGACCCGATTAGATCATTTTATATTACGGTTAATATAAGAATGCAGCGTAATTCTATCACATTTGTTCAACTTACGTCGCTCCTAATTTAGATAGCGTACTGGGCTAGGCGGCATCTTAAAGCGCGTGGAATGGCGAGTAAAATGCACTGCTAAACTTCTATGATAGGGCAATCAGAGACCCGATTAGATCATTTTATATTTTGGTTAATATAAGAATACAGCGAAATTCTATCACAATTGTTCTATTTACGTCGCTCGTATTTCAGATAGCTTATTGTGCTTAACGGCATCTCAAAGCGCATGGATTGACGAGTGAAATGCACTATTAAACTTCTAGGGTAGGGCAAACAGAGACCCGATTAGATCATTTTATATGTTGGTTAATATAAGAATTCAGCGAAATTCTATCACATTTGTTCAATTTACGTCGCTCATATTTCAGATAGCGTATTTCACTAAGCGGCATCTCAAAGCGCATGAAATGGCGAGTAAAATGCACTATTAAACTTCTAGGGTAGGGCCAACAGAGACCCGATTAGATCATTTCATATTTTGGTTAATATAAGAATTCAGTGAAATTCTATCACATTTGTTTAATTTACGTCGCTCCTATTTCAGATAGCGTATTGGGCAAAGCGGCATCTCGAAGCGTATGAAATGGCGAATAAAATGCACTATTAAAGTTCTAGGGTAGGGCAAACGGAGACCCGATTAGATCATTTTATATTATGGTTAATTTAAGAATTGAGCGAAATTCTATCTCATTTGTTCTACTTACGTCGCTCCTAATTTAGATAGCGTACTGGGCTAGGCGGCATCTTAAAGCGCGTGGAATGGCGAGTAAAATGCACTGCTAAACTTCTATGATAGGGCAATCAGAGACCCGATTAGATCATTTTATATTTTGGTTAATATAAGAATTCAGCGAAATTCTATCACATTTGTTCAATTTACGTCGCTCATATTTCAGATAGCGTATTGCACTAAGCGGCATCTCAAAGCGCATGAAATGGCGAGTAAAATGCACTATTACACTTCTCGGTTAGGGCCAACAGAGACCCGATTAGATCATTTCATATTTTGGTTAATATGAGAATTCAGTGAAATTCTATCACATTTGTTTAATTTACGTCGCTCCTATTTCAGATAGCGTATTGGGCAAAGCGGCATCTCAAAGCGTATGAAATGGCGAATAAAATGCACTATTAAAGTTCTAGGGTAGGGCAAACAGAGACCCGATTAGATCATTTTATATTATGGTTAATTTAAGAATTCAGCAAAATTCTATCACATTTGTGCAATTTACATCGCTCCTATTTCAGGTAGCGTATTGGGCTAAGCGGCATCTCATGGCGCATGAAATGACGAGTCAAATGCACTATTAAACTTCTGGGGTAGGGCAAACAGAGACCCGATTAGATCATTTTGTATTATGGTAAATTTAAGAATTCAGCGAAATTCTATCACATTTGTTCAATTTACGTCGCTCCTATTTCAGATAGCGTACTGGGCTAGGCGGCATCTTAAAGCGCGTGGAGTGGCGAGTAAAATGCACTTTTAAACTTCTATGATAGGGCAATCAGAGGCCGATTAGATCATTTTATATTATGGTTAATTTAAGAATTCAGCGAAATTCTATCACATTTGTTCAATTTACGTCGCTCATATTTCAGAAAGCGTATTGGGCTAAGCGGAATCTCAAAGCGCATGAAATGACGAGTGAAATGCACTATTAAACTTCTAGGGTTTGGCGAACAGAGACCCGATTAGATCATTTTACATTAAGGGTAATATAAGAATTCAGAGAAATTCTGTCACATTTGTTCAATTTACGTCGCTGGTATTTCAGATAGCGTGTTGGGCTAAGCGGCATCTCAAATCGCAACGAATGGCGAGTGAAATGCACTATTAAACTTCTAGGGTAGGATAAACAGAGACCCGATTAGATCATTTTATATTATGGTTAATTTAAGAATTCAGCAAAATTCTATCACATTTGTTCAATGTACGTCGCTCCTATTTCGGATAGCATACTGGGCTAGGCGGCACCCTAAAGCGCGTGGAGTGGCGAGTAAAATGCACTATTAATCTTCTATGATAGGGCAATCGGAGACCCGATTAGATCATTTTATATTTTGGTTAATATAAGAATTCAGCGAAATTCTATCACAATTGTTCTATTTACGTCGCTCGTATTTCAGATAGCTTATTGTGCTTAGCGGCATCACAAAGCGCATGAAATGACGAGTGAAATGCACTATTAAACTTCTAGGGTAGGGCAAACAGAGACCCGATTAGATCATTTTACATTTTGGTTAATATAAGAATTCAGCGAAATTCTATCACATTTGTTCAATGTACGTCGCTCATATTTCAGATAGCGTATTGCAGTAAGCGGCATCTCAAAGCGCATGAAATGGCGAGCAAAATGCACTATTAAACTTCTAGGGTAGGGCAATCAGTGACCCGATTAGATCCTTTTATATTATAGTTAATTTAAGAATTCAGCGAAGTTCTATCACATTTGTTCAATTTACGTCGCTCCTATTTCGGATAGCGTATTGGGCTAAGCGGTATCTCAAAGCGCATGAAATGGCGAGTAAAATGCAATACTAAACTTCTAGGATAAGGCAAACAGAGACCCGATTAGATCATTTTATATTACGGTTAATATAAGAATTCAGCGTAATTCTATCACATTTGTTCAACTTACGTCGCTCCTAATTTAGATAGCGTACTGGGCTAGGCGGCATCTTAAAGCGCGTGGAATGGCGAGTAAAATGCACTGCTAAACTTCTATGATAGGGCAATTAGAGACCCGATTAGATCATTTTATATTTTGTTTAATATAAGATTTCAGGGAAATTCTATCACATTTGTTCAATTTACGTCGCTCCTATTTCAGATAGCGTATTGGGCTAAGCGGCATCTCAAGGCGCATGAAATGGCGAATAAAATGCGCTATTAAACTTCTAGGCTAGGGCGAACAGAGACCCGATTAGATCATTTTACATTATGGTTCTTAAAAGAATTCAGCGAAATTCTATCACATTTGTTCAACGTACGTCGCTCCCATTTCAGATAGCGTATTGGGATAAGCGGCATCGAAAAGCGCATGAAATGGCGAGTAAAATGCACAATTATACTACTAGGGTAGGGCAAACAGAGACCCGATTAGATCATTTTATATTGTGGTTAATTTAAGAATTCAGCAAAATTCTATCACATTTGTTCAATTTACGTCGCTCCTATTTCAGATAGCGTATTGGGCTAAGCGGCATCTCAAAGCGCATGAAATGGCCAGTAAAATGCACTATCAAACTTCTAGGATAAGGCAAACAGAGACCCGATTAGATCATTTTATATTACGGTTAATATAAGAATTCAGCGTAATTCTATCACATTTGTTCAACTTACGTCGCTCCTATTTCAGGTAGCGCACTGGGCTAGGCGGCATCTTAAAGCGCGTGGAATGGCGAGTAAAATGCACTATTAAACTTCTAGGATAAGGCAAACAGAGACCCGATTAGATCATTTTATATTACGGTTAATATAAGAATGCGGCGTAATTCTTTCACATTTGTTCAATTTACGTCGCTGCTATTCCAGATAGCTTATTGTGCTTAGCGGCATCTCAAAGCGCATGAAATGACGAGTGAAATGCACTATTAAACTTCTAGGGTAGGGCAAACAGAGACCCGATTAGATCATTTTATATTAAGGTTACTTTAAGAATTCAGCGAAATTCTATCACATTTGTTCAATTTACGTCGCTCCTATTTCAAATAGCGTATTGGGCGAAGCGGCGTCTCAAAGCGCATGAAATGACGAGTGAAATGCACTATTAAACTTCTAGGGTAGGGCAAACAGAGACCCGATTAGATCATTTGATATTATGGTTAATTTAAGAATTCAGCGAAATTCTATCACATTTGTTCAATTTACGTCGCTCCTATTTCAGATAGCGTATTGGGATAAGCGGCATCTCAAAGCGCATGAAATGGCGAGTAAAATGCACTATTAAACTTCTAGGGTAGGGCGAACAGAGACCCGATTAGATCATTTTACATAAAGGTTAATATAAGTATTCAGCGAGATTCTATCACATTTGTTCAACTTACGTCGCTCCAATTTCAGATAGCGTATTGGGCTAAGCGGGATCTCAAAGCGCATGAAATGGCGAGTGAAATGCACCATTAGACTTCTATGGTAGGGCGAACAGAGACCCGATTAGATCATTTTACATTAATGTTAATACAAGGATTCACGGAAATTCTATCACATTTGTTCAATTTACGTCGCTCCTATTTCAGATAGCGTATTGTGCTATGCGGCATCTCAAAGCACATGCAGTGGCGAGTAAAAGGCACTATTAAACTTCTACGGTAGGGCAAACAGACACCCGACTAGATCATTTTATATTATGGTTAATTTAAGAATTCAGTGAAATTCTATCACATTTGTTCAATTTACGTCGTTCCTATTTCAGATAGCGTCCTAGGCTAAGCGGCATCTAAAAGCGCATGAAATGGCGAATAAAATGCACTATTAAACTTCTAGGCTAGGGCTAACAGTGACCCGATTAGATCATTTTATATTATGGTTAATATAAGATTTCAGGGAGATTCTATCACATCTGTTCAATTTACGTCGTTCCTATTTCAGATAGCGTCCTAGGCTAAGCGGCATCTAAAAGCGCATGAAATGGCGAATAAAATGCACTATTAAACTTCTAGGCTAGGGCTAACAGTGACCCGATTAGATCATTTTATATTATGGTTAATATAAGACTTCAGGGAGATTCTATCACATCTGTTCAATTTACGTCGCTCCTATTTCAGATAGCTTATTGGGCTAAGCGGCATCTGAAGGCGCATGAAGTGACGAGTAAAATGCACTATTAAACTTCTAGGGTAGGGCAAACAGAGACCCGATTAGATCATTTTATATTATGGTTAATTTAAGATGTCAGCAAAATTCTATCACATTTGTTCAATTTACGTCGCTTCTATTTCAGACAGCGTACTGGGCTAGGCGGCATCTTAAAGCGCGTGGAATGGCGAGTAAAATGCACTATTAACCTTCTATGATAGGGCAATCAGAGACCAGATTAGATCATTTTATACTTTGGTTAATATAAGAACTCAGCGAAATTCTATCACATTTGTTCAATTTACGTCGCTCCTATTTCAGATAGCGTATTGGGCTAGGCGGCATCTCAAAGCGCATGAAATGACGAGTGAAATGCATTATTAAACTTCTAGGCTAGGGCGAACAGAGACCCGATCAGATCATTTTACATTATGGGTAATAACAGAATTCAGCGAAATTCTATCACATTTGTTCAATTTACGTCGCTCCTATTTCAGATAGCTTATTGGGCTAAGCGGCATCTCAAAGCGCATGAAATGGCGAGTATAATGCACTATTATACTTCTAGGATATGGCAAACAGAGACCCGATTAGATCATTTTATATTACGGTTAATATAAGAATGCAGCGTGATTCTATCACATTTGTTCAAGTTACGTCGCTCCTATTTCAGATAGCGTACTGGGCTAGGCGGCATCTTAAAGCGCGTGGAATGGCGAGTGAAATGCACTATTAAACTTCTATGATAGGGCAATCAGAGACCCGATTAGATCATTTTATATTTTGGTTAATATAAGAATTCAAAGAAATTCTGTCACATTTGTAAAATTTACGTCGCTCCTATTACAGATAGCTTATTGGGCTTAGCGGCATCTCGAAGCGCATGAAATGACGAGTGAAGTACACTATTAAACTTCTAGGGTAGGGCAAACAGAGACCCGATTAGATCATTTTATATTATGGTTAATTTAAGAATTCAGCAAAATTCTATCACATTTGCTCAATTTACGTCGCTCCTATTTCAGATAGCGTACAGGGCTAGGCGGCATCTTAAAGCGCATGAAATGGCGAATAAAATGCACTATTAAACTTCTAGGCTAGGGCGAACAGAGACTCGATAAGATCATTTTATATTTTGGTTAATATAAGAATTCTGCGAAATTCTATCACATTTGTTCAACTTACGTCGCTCCTATTTCAGATTGCGTATTGGGCTAAGCGGCATCTCAAAGCGCATGAAATGGCGAGTGAAATGCACTATTAGACTTCTATGGTAGGGCGAACAGAGACCCGATTGGATCATTTTACATTAAGGTTAATATAAGAATTCACGGGAATTCTATCACATTTGTTCAATTTACGTCGCTCCTATTCCAGATAGCGTATTGGGCTAAGCGGCATCTCAAAGCGCATGAAATGGCAAGTAAAGTGCGCTATTAAACTTCTAGGATAAGGCAAACAGAGACCCGATTAGATCATTTTATATTACGGTTAATATAAGAATTCAGCGTAATTCTATCACATTTGTTCAAGTTACGTCGCTCCTATTTCAAATAGCGTACTGGGCTAGGCGGCATCTTAAAGCGCGTGGAATGGCGAGTAAAATGCACTACTAATCTTCTATGATAGGGCAATCAAAGACCCGACTAGATCATTTTATATTATGGTTAATTTAAGAATTCAGTGAAATTCTATCACATTTGTTCAATTTACGTCGTTCCTATTTCAGATAGCGTCCTAGGCTAAGCGGCATCTAAAAGCGCATGAAATGGCGAATAAAATGCACTATTAAACTTCTAGGCTAGGGCGAACAGTGACCCGATTAGATCATTTTATACTTTGGTTAATATAAGAACTCAGCGAAATTCTATCACATTTGTTCAATTTACGTCGCTCCTATTTCAGATAGCGTATTGGGCTAGGCGGCATCTCAAAGCGCATGAAATGACGAGTGAAATGCATTATTAAACTTCTAGGCTAGGGCGAACAGAGACCCGATCAGATCATTTTACATTATGGGTAATAACAGAATTCAGCGAAATTCTATCACATTTGTTCAATTTACGTCGCTCCTATTTCAGATAGCTTATTGGGCTAAGCGGCATCTCAAAGCGCATGAAATGGCGAGTATAATGCACTATTATACTTCTAGGATATGGCAAACAGAGACCCGATTAGATCATTTTATATTGCGGTTAATATAAGAATGCAGCGTGATTCTATCACATTTGTTCAAGTTACGTCGCTCCTATTTCAGAAAGCGTTCTGGGCTAGGCGGCATCTTAAAGCGCGTGGAATGGCGAGTGAAATGCACTATTAAACTTCTATGATAGGGCAATCAGAGACCCGATTAGATCATTTTATATTTTGGTTAATATAAGAATTCAACGAAATTCTGTCACATTTGTAAAATTTACGTCGCTCCTATTACAGATAGCTTATTGGGCTTAGCGGCATCTCGAAGCGCATGAAATGACGAGTGAAGTGCACTATTAAACTTCTAGGGTAGGGCAAACAGAGACCCGATTAGATCATTTTAAATTATGGTTAATTTAAGAATTCAGCAAAATTCTATCACATTTGCTCAATTTACGTCGCTCCTATTTCAGATAGCGTACAGGGCTAGGCGGCATCTTAAAGCGCGTGGAATGGCGAGTAAAATGCACTATTAAAATTCTATGATAGGGCAATCAGAGACCCGATTAGATCATTTTATAATATGGTTAATTTAAGAATTCAGTGAAATTCTATCACATTTGTTCAATTTACGTCGCTCCAATTTCAGATAGCGTATTGGGCTAAGCGGCATCTCAAAGCGCATGGAATGGCGAATAAAATGCACTATTAAACTTCTAGGCTAGGGCGGACAGAGACCCGAGCAGATCATTTTACATTATGGTTAATAAAAGAATTCAGCGTAGTTCTATCACATTTGTTCAACTTACGTCGCTCCTATTTCAGATAGCGTATTGGGCTAAGCGGCATCTCAAAGCGCATGAAATGGCGAGTGAAATGCACTATTAGACTTCTATGGTAGGGCAATCAGAGACCCGATTAGATCATTTTATATTTTGTTTATTATGAGGTTTCAGGGAAATTCTATCACATTTGTTCAATTTACGTCGCTCCTATTTCAGATAGCTTATTGGGCTTAGCGGCATCTAAAAGCGCATGAAATGGCGAGTATAATGCACTATTGTACTTCTAGGATGAGGCAAACAGAGACCCGATTAGATCATTTTATATTATGGTTAATTTAAGGATTCAGCAAAATTCTATCACATTTGTTCAATTTCCGTCGCTCCTATTTCAGATAGCGTACTGGGCTAGGCGGCATCTTAAAGCGGGTGGAATGGCGAGTCGAATGCACTATTAAAATTCTATGATAGGGCAATCAGAGACCCGATTAGATCATTTTATATTTTGGTTAATATAAGAATTCAGCGAAATTCTATCACATTTGTTCAATTTGCGTCGCTCCTATTACAAATAGCTTATTGGGCTCAGCGGCATCTCAAAGCGCATGAAATGACGAGTGAAATGCACTATTAAACTTCTAGGCTAGGGCGAACAGAGACCCGAGCAGATCATTTTACATTATGGTTAATAAAAGAATTCAGCGAAATTCTATCACATTTGTTCAACTTACGTCGCTCCTATTTCAGATAGCGTATTGGGCTAAGCGGCATCGCAAAGCGCATGAAATGGCGAGTGAAATGCACCATCAGACTTCTATGGTAGGGCGAACAGAGACCCGATTAGATCATTTTATATTTTGGTTAATATAAGAATTCAGTGAAATTCTATCACATTTGTTCAATTTACGTCGCTCCTATTTCAAATAGCGTATTGGGCTCAGCGGCATCTCAAAGCGCATGAAATGGCGAGCAAAATGCACTATTAAACTTCTAGGGTAGGTCAAACAGAGACCCGATTAGATCATTTTATGTTATGGTTAATTTAAGAATTCAGCGAAATTCTATCACATTTGTTCAACTTACGTCGCTCCTATTTCAAATAGCGTATTGAGCTAAGCGGCATCTCAAAGCGCATGAAATGGCGAGCAAAATGCACTATTAAACTTTTAGGGTAGAGCAAACAGAGACCCGATTAGATCATTTTATATTTTGGTTAATATAAGAATTCAGTGAAATTCTATCACATTTGTTCAATTTACGTCGCTCCTATTTCAGATAGCGTATTGGGCAAAGCGTCATCTCAAAGCGTTTGAAATGGCGAATAAAATGCACTATTAAAGTTCTAGGCTCGGGCGAACAGAGATCCGATTAGATCATTTTACATTATGGTTAATAAAAGAATTCAGCGAAATTCTATCACATTTGTTCAACTTATATCGCTCCAATTTCAGATAGCGTATTAGGCTAAGCGGCATCTCAAAGCGCATGAAATGACGAGTAAAATGCACTATTAAAGTTCTAGGGTAGGGCAAACAGAGACCCGATTAGATCATTTTATATTATGGTTAATTTAAGGATTGAGCGAAATTCTATCACATTCGTTCAATTTACGTCGCTCCTATTTCAGATAGCGTATTGGGCAAAGCGGCATCTCAAAGCGCATGAAATAACGAGTAAAATGCACTATAAGACTTCTATGGTAGGGCGAACAGAGACCAGATTAGATCATTTTACATTCTGGTTAATAAAATAATTCAGCGAAATTCTATCACATTTGTTCAACTTTCGTCGCTCCTATTTCAGATAGCGTATTGAGCTAAGCGGCATCTCGAAGCGCATGAAGTGGCGAGTGAAATGCACTATTAAACTTCTAGGGTAGTGCAAACAGAGACCCGATTAGACCATTTTACATTATGGTTAATGTAAGAATTCAGCGTAATTCTATCACATTTGTTCAACTTACGTCGCTCCTATTTCAGATAGCCTAGTGGGCTAGGCGGCATCTTCATGCGCGTGGAAGGGCGAGTAAAATGCACTACTAAACTTCTATGATAGAGCAATCAGAGACCCGATTAGATCATTTTATATTTTGGTTAATATAAGATTTCAGGGAAATTCTATGACATTTGTTCAATTTACGTCGCTCCTATTTCAGATAGCGTATTGGGCTAAGTGGCATCACAAAGCGCATGAAATGGCGAACAAAATGCACTAGTAAACTTCTAGGCTATGGCGAACAGAGATCAGATTAGATCATTTTATATTTTGGTTAACATAAGAATACTACGAAATTCTATCACATTTGTTCAATTTACGTCGCTCCTATTTCAGATAGTTTATTGGGCTTAGCGGCATCTCAAAGCGCATGAAGTGACGAGTGAAATGCACTATTAAACTTCTAGGGTAGGGCGAACAGAGACCCGATTAGATCATTTTACATTAAGGTTAATATGAGAATTCAGGGAAATTCTATCACATTTGTTCAATTTACGTCGCTCCTATTTCAGATAGCGTATTGGGCTACGCGGCATCTCAAAGCGCATGAAATGGCGAATAAAATGCACTATTAAACTTCTATGATAGGGCAATCAGAGACCCGATCAGCTCATTTTATATTTTGTTTAATATAAGATTTCAGGGAAATTCTATCACATTTGTTCAATTTACGTCGCTCCTATTTCAGATAGCTTATTGGGCTAAGCGGCATGTCAAAGCGCATGAAATGACGAGTGAAATGCACTGTTAAACTTCTATGATAGGGCAATCGGAGACCCGATTAGATCATTTTATATTTTGTTTAATATAAGATTTCAGGGAAATTCTATCACATTTGTTAAATTTCCGTCGCTCCAATTTCAGATAGCTTATTGGGCTAAGCGGCATCTGAAGGCGCATGAAATGGCGAGTAAAATGCACTATTAAACTTCTATGATAGGGCAATCAGAGACCCGATTAGATCATTTTATATTTTGGTTAATATAAGAATTCAACGAAATTCTATCACATTCGTTCAATTTACGTCGCTCCTATTACAGATAGCTTATTGGGCTTAGCGGCATCTCAAAGCGCATGGAATGACGAGTGAAATGCACTATTAAACTTCTAGGGTAGGGCATACAGAGACCCGATTAGGTCATTTTATATTATGGTTAATTTAAGAATTCAGCAAAATTCTCTCACATTTGTTCAATTTACGTCGTTCCTATTTCAGATAGCGTCCTGTGCTAAGCGGCATCTAAAAGCGCATGGAATGGCGAGTATAATGCACTATTATACTTCTAGGATAAGGCAAACAGAGACCCGATTAGATCATTTTATATTTTGGTTAATATAAGAATTCAGCGAAATTCTATCACATTTGTTCAACTTACGTCGCTCCTAATTTAGATAGCGTACTGGGCTAGGCGGCATCTTAAAGCGCGTGGAATGGCGAGTAAAATGCACTGCTAAACTTCTATGATAGGGCAATCAGAGACCCGATTAGATCATTGTATATTTTGTTTAATATAAGATTTCAGGGAAATTCTATCACATTTGTTCAATTTACGTCGCTCCTATTTCAGATAGCGTATTGGGCTAAGCGGCATCTCAAGGCTCATGAAATGGCGAATAAAATGCGCTTTAAACTTCTAGGCTAGGGCGAACAGAGACCCGATTAGATCATTTTACATTATGGTTCTTAAAAGAATTCAGCGAAATACTATCACATTTGTTCAACGTACGTCGCTCCTATTTCAGATAGCGTATTGGGATAAGCGGCATCGAAAAGCGCATGAAATGGCGAGTAAAATGCACAATTAAACTACTAGGGTAGGGCAAACAGAGACCCGATTAGATCATTTTATATTGTGGTTAATTTAAGAATTCAGCAAAATTCTATCACATTTGTTCAATTTACGTCGCTCCTATTTCAGATAGCGTGTTGGGCTAAGCGGCATCTCAAAGCGCATGAAATGGCCAGTAAAATGCACTATCAAACTTCTAGGATAAGGCAAACAGAGACCCGATTAGATCATTTTATATTACGGTTAATATAAGAATTCAGCGTAATTCTATCACATTTGTTCAACTTACGTCGCTCCTATTTCAGGTAGCGCACTGGGCTAGGCGGCATCTTAAAGCGCGTGGAATGGCGAGTAAAATGCACTATTAAACTTCTAGGATAAGGCAAACAGAGACCCGATTAGATCATTTTATATTACGGTTAATATAAGAATGCGGCGTAATTCTTTCACATTTGTTCAATTTACGTCGCTGCTATTCCAGATAGCCTATTGTGCTTAGCGGCATCTCAAAGCGCATGAAATGACGAGTGAAATGCACTATTAAACTTCTAGGGTAGGGCAAACAGAGACCCGATTAGATCATTTTATATTAAGGTTACTTTAAGAATTCAGCGAAATTCTATCACATTTGTTCAATTTACGTCGCTCCTATTTCAAATAGCGTATTGGGCGAAGGGGCGTCTCAAAGCGCATGAAATGACGAGTGAAATGCACTATTAAACTTCTAGGGTAGGGCAAACAGAGACCCGATTAGATCATTTGATATTATGGTTAATTTAAGAATTCAGCGAAATTCTATCACATTTGTTCAATTTACGTCGCTCCTATTTCAGATAGCGTATTGGGATAAGCGGCATCTCAAAGCGCATGAAACGGCGAGTAAAATGCACTATTAAACTTCTAGGGTAGGGCGAACAGAGACCCGATTAGATCATTTTACATTAAGGTTAATATAAGTATTCAGCGAGATTCTATCACATTTGTTCAATTTACGTCGCTCCTATTTCAGACAGCGTACTGGGCTAGGCGGCATCTTAAAGCGTGTGGAATGGCGAGTAAAATGCACTATTAACCTTCTATGATAGGGCAATCAGAGACCAGACTAGATCATTTTATACCTTGGTTAATATAAGAATTCAGCGAAATTCTATCACATTTGTTAAATTTAGGTCGCTCCTATTTCAGATAGCCTATTGGGCTAGGCGGCATCTTAAAGCGCGTGGAATGGCGAGTAAAATGCACTACTAAACTTCTATGATAGGGCAATCAGAGACCCGATGAGATCATTTTATATTATGGTTAATTTAAGATGTCAGCAAAATTTTATCACATTTGTTCAATTTACGTCGCTCCTATTTCAGATAGCGTACTGGGCTAGGCGGCATCTTAAAGAGCGTGGAATGGCGAGTAATATGCACTACTAAACTTCTATGATAGGGCAATCAGAGACCCGATTAGATCATTTTATATTTTGTTTAATATGAGGTTTCAGGGAAATTCTATCACATTTGTTCAATTTACGTCGCTCCTATTTCAGATAGCTTATTGGGCTAAGCGGCATCTGAAGGCGCATGAAATGGCGCGTGAAATGCACTATTAAACTTCTAGGGTAGGGCAAACAGAGACCCGATTAGATCATTTTATATTTTGTTTATTATAAGATTTCAGGGAAATAGTATCACATTTGTTCAATTTACGTCGCTCCAATTTCAGATAGCGTATTGGGCTAAGCGGCATCTCAAAGCGCATGAAATGGCGAATAAAATGCACTATTAAACTACTTGGGTAGGGCGAACAGAGACTCGATTAGATCATTTTATATTTTGGTTAATATAAGAATTCTGCGAAATTCTATCACATTTGTTCAACTTACGTCGCTCCTATTTCAGATAGCGTATTGGGCTAAGCGGCATCTCAAAGCGCATGAAATGGCGAGTGAAATGCACTATTAGACTTCTATGGTAGGGCGAACAGAGACCCGATTGGATCATTTTACATTAAGGTTAATATAAGAATTCACGGGAATTCTATCACATTTGTTCAATTTACGTCGCTCCTATTCCAGATAGCGTATTGGGCTAAGCGGGATCTCAAAGCGCACGAAATGGCGAGTAAAATGCGCTATTAAACTTCTAGGATAAGGCAAACAGAGACCCGATTAGATCATTTTATATTACGGTTAATATAAGAATTTAGCGTAATTCTATCACATTTGTTCAAGTTACGTCGCTCCTATTTCAGATAGCGTACTGGGCTACGCGGCATCTTAAAGCGCGTGGAATGGCGAGTAAAATGCACTACTAATCTTCTATGATAGGGCAATCAAAGACCCGATTAGATCATTTTATATTTTGATTAATATAAGATTTCAGGGAAATTCTATCATATTTGTTCAATTTACGTCGCTCCTACTTCAGATGGCGTATTGGGCTAAGCGGGATCTCAAAGCTCATGAAATGGCGAGTGAAATGCACCATTAGACTTCTATGGTAGGGCGAACAGAGACCCGATTAGTTCATTTTACATTAATGTTAATACAAGGATTCACGGAAATTCTATCACATTTGTTCAATTTACGTCGCTCCTATTTCAGATAGCGTATTGTGCTATGCGGCATCTCAAAGCACATGCAATGGCGGGTAAAATGCACTATTAAACTTCTACGGTAGGGCAAACAGAGACCCGACTAGATCATTTTATATTATGGTTAATTTAAGAATTCAGTGAAATTCTATCACATTTGTTCAATTTACGTCGTTCCTATTTCAGATAGCGTCCTAGGCTAAGCGGCATCTAAAAGCGCATGAAATGGCGAATAAAATGCACTATTAAACTTCTAGGCTAGGGCGAACAGAGACCCGATTAGATCATTTTATATTATGGTTAATATAAGATTTCAGGGAGATTCTATCACATCTGTTCAATTTACGTCGCTCCTATTTCAGATAGCTTATTGGGCTAAGCGGCATCTGAAGGCGCATGAAGTGACGAGTAAAATGCACTATTAAACTTCTAGGGTAGGGCAAACAGAGACCCGATTAGATCATTTTATATTATGGTTAATTTAAGATGTCAGCAAAATTCTATCACATTTGTTCAATTTACGTCGCTCCTATTTCAGATAGCGTATTGGGCAAAGCGGCATCTCAAAGCGTTTGAAATGGCGAATGAAATGCACTATTGAAGTTCTAGGCTCGGGCGAACAGAGATACGATTAGATCATTTTACATTATGGTTAATAAAAGAATTCAGCGAAATTCTATCACATTTGTTCAACTTATATCGCTCCAATTTCAGATAGCGTATTAGGCTAAGCGGCATCTCAAAGCGCATGAAATGACGAGTATAATGCACTATTAAAGTCCTAGGGTAGGGCAAACAGAGACCCGATTAGATCATTTTATATTATGGTTAATTTAAGGATTGAGCGAAATTCTATCACATTTGTTCAACTTACGTCGCTCCTATTTCAGATAGCGTATTGGGCTAAGCGGCATCGCAAAGCGCATGAAATGGCGAGTGAAATGCACCATTAGACTTCTATGGTAGGGCGAACAGAGACCCGATTAGATCATTTTATATTTTGGTTAATATAAGAATTCAGTGAAATTCTATCACATTCGTTCAATTTACGTCGCTCCTATTTCAAATAGCGTATTGGGCTCTGCGGCATCTCAAAGCGCATGAAATGGCGAGCAAAATGCACTATTAAACTTCTAGGGTAGGGCAAACAGAGACCCGATTAGATAATTTTATGTTATGGTTAATTTAAGAATTCAGCGAAATTCTATCACATTTGTTCAAGTTACGTCGCTCCTATTTCAAATAGCGTATTGAGCTAAGCGGCATCTCAAAGTGCATGAAATGGCGAGCAAAATGCACTATTAAACTTCCAGGGTAGAGCAAACAGAGACCCGATTAGATCATTTTGTACTATGGTTAATTTAAGAATTCAGCAAAATTCTATCACATTTGTTCAATTTACGTCGCTCCTATTGCAGATAGCGAACTGGGCTATGCGGCATCTTAAAGCGTTCGGAATGGCGAGTAAAATGCACTATTTAACTTCTATCCTAGGGCAATCAGAGACCCGATTAGATCATTTTATATTTTGGTTAATATAAGAATTCAGTGAAATTCTATCACATTTGTTCAATTTACGTCGCTCCTATTTCAGATAGCGTATTGGACAAAGCGTCATCTCAAAGCGTTTGAAATGGCGAATAAAATGCACTATTAAAGTTCTAGGCTCGGGCGAACAGAGATCCGATTAGATCATTTTACATTATGGTTAATAAAAGAATTCAGCGAAATTCTATCACATTTGTTCAACTTATATCGCTCCAATTTCAGATAGCGTATTAGGCTAAGCGGCATCTCAAAGCGCATGAAATGACGAGTAAAATGCACTATTAAAGTTCTAGGGTAGGGCAAACAGAGACCCGATTAGATCATTTTATATTATGGTTAATTTAAGGATTGAGCGAAATTCTATCACATTCGTTCAATTTACGTCGCTCCTATTTCAGATAGCGTATTGGGCAAAGCGGCATCTCAAAGCGCATGAAATGACGAGTAAAATGCACTATAAGACTTCTATGGTAGGGCGAACAGAGACCAGATTAGATCATTTTACATTCTGGTTAATAAAATAATTCAGCGAAATTCTATCACATTTGTTCAACTTTCGTCGCTCCTATTTCAGATAGCGTATTGAGCTAAGCGGCATCTCGAAGCGCATGAAATGGCGAGTATAATGCACTATTAAACTTCTAGGATAAGACAAACAGATACCCGATTAGATCATTTTATATTACGGTTAATATAAGAATGCAGCGTAATTCTATCACATTTGTTCAAGTTACGTCGCTCCTATTTCAGATAGCGTACTGGGCTAGGCGGCATCTTAAAGCGCGTGGAATGGCGAGTAAAATGCACTACTAATCTTCTATGATAGGGCAATCAGAGACCCGATTAGATCATTTTATATTTTTTTATTATAAGATTTCAGGGAAATTCTACCACATTTGTTCAATTTACGTCGCTCCTATTTCAGATAGCGTATTGGGCTAAGAGGCATCTGAAAGCGCATGAAATGACGAGTGAAATGCACTATTAAACTCCTAGGGTAGGGCGAACAGAGACCCGATTAGATCCTTTGATATTATGGTTAATTTAAGAATTCAGCGAAATTCTATCACATTTGTTCAATTTACGTCGCTCCTATTTCAGATAGCGTCTTGGGCTAAGCGACATCTCAAAGCGTGTGGAATGGCGAGTAAAATGCACTATTAACCTTCTATGATAGGGCAATCAGAGACCAGACTAGATCATTTTATACTTTGGTTAATATAAGAATTTAGCGAAATTCTATCACATTTGTTCAATTTACGTCGCTCCTATTTCAGATAGCGTATTGGGCTAGGCGGCATCTCAAAGCGCATGAAATGACGAGTGAAATGCACTATTATACTTCTAGGGTAGGGCGAACAGAGACCCGAAGAGATCATTTTACATTAAGGTGAATATAAGAATGCAGCGTAATTCTGTCACATTTGTTCAATTTACGTCGCTCCTATTTCAGATAGCGTATTGGGATAGGCGGCATCTCAAAGCGCATGAAATGACGAGTGAAATGCACTATTATACTTCTAGGGTAGGGCGAACAGAGACCCGAAGAGATCATTTTACATTAAGGTGAATATAAGAATGCAGCGTAATTCTGTCACATTTGTTCAACTTACGTCGCTCCTATTTCAGATAGCGTACTGGGCTAGGCGGCATCTTAAAGCGCGTGGAATGGCGAGTAAAATGCACTACTAATCTTCTATGATAGGGCAATCAGAGACCCGATTAGATCATTTTATATTTTGATTAATATAAGATTTCAGGGAAATTCTATCACATTTGTTCAATTTACGTCGCTCCTATTTCAGATAACGTATTGGGCTAAGCGGGATCTCAAAGCGCATGAAATGGCGACTAAAATGCACTATTAAACTTCTAGGGTAGGGCAAACAGAGACCCGATTAGATCATTTTATATTACGATTAATATAAGAATTCAGCGTAATTCTATCACATTTGTTCATCTTACGTCGCTCCTATTTCAGATAGCGTACTGGGCTAGGCGGCATCTTAAAGCGCGTGGAAGGGCGAGTAAAATGCACTACTAAACTTCTATGATAGAGCAATCAAAGACCCGATTAGATCATTTTATATTTTGTTTAATATAAGATTTCAGGGAAATTCTATCACATTTGTTCAATTTACGTCGCTCCTATTTCAGATAGCGTATTGGCCTAAGCGGCATCACAAAGCGCATGAAATGGCGAACAAAATGCACTATTAAACTTCTAGGCTATGGCGAACAGAGACCAGATTAGATCATTTTATATTTTGGTTAACATAAGAATTCTGCGAAATTCTATCACATTTGTTCAATTTGCGTCGCTCCTACTTCCGATAGCTTATTGGGCTTAGCGGCATCTCAAAGCGCATAAAGTGACGAGTGAAATGCACTATTAAACTTCTAGGGTAGGGCAAACAGAGACCCGATTAGATCATTTTATATTATGGTTAATTTAAGAATTCAGCAAAATTCTATCGCATTTGTTCAACTTACGTCGCTCCTATTTCAGATAGCGTACTGGGCTAGGCGGCACCTTAAAGCGCGTGGAAGTGCGAGTAACATGCACTACTAAACTTCTATGATAGAGCAATCAGAGACCCGATTAGATCATTTTATATTTTGTTTAATATAAGATTTCAGGGAAATTCTATCACATTTGTTCAATTTACGTCGCTCCTATTTCAGATAGCGTATTGGGCTATGCGGCATCTCAAAGCGCATGAAATGGCGAACAAAATGCACTATTAAACTTCTAGGGTAGGGCGAACAGAGACCCGATTAGATCATTTTACATTAAGGTTAATATATGTATTCAGCGAGATTCTATCACACTTGTTCAATTTACGTCGCTCCTATTTCAGATAGCTTATTGGGCTTAGCGGCATCTCGAAGCGCATGAAATGACGAGTGACGTGCACTATTAAACTTCTAGGGTAGGGCAAACAGAGACCCGATTAGATCATTTTAAATTATGGTTAATTTAAGAATTCAGCAAAATTCTATCACATTTGCTCAATTTACGTCGCTCCTATTTCAGATAGCGTACAGGGCTAGGCGGCATCTTAAAGCGCGTGGAATGGCGAGTAAAATGCACTATTAAAATTCTATGATAGGGCAATCAGAGACCCGATTAGATCATTTTATAATATGGTTAATTTAAGAATTCAGTGAAATTCTATCACATTTGTTCAATTTACGTCGCTCCAATTTCAGATAGCGCATTGGGCTAAGCGGCATCTCAAAGCGCATGGAATGGCGAATAAAATGCACTATTAAACTTCTAGGCTAGGGCGGACAGAGACCCGAGCAGATCATTTTACATTATGGTTAATAAAAGAATTCAGCGTAGTTCTATCACATTTGTTCAACTTACGTCGCTCCTATTTCAGATAGCGTATTGGGCTAAGCGGCATCTCAAAGCGCATGAAATGGCGAGTGAAATGCACTATTAGACTTCTATGGTAGGGCAATCAGAGACCCGATTAGATCATTTTATATTTTGTTTATTATGAGGTTTCAGGGAAATTCTATCACATTTGTTCAATTTACGTCGCTCCTATTTCAGATAGCTTATTGGGCTTAGCGGCATCTAAAAGCGCATGAAATGGCGAGTATAATGCACTATTGTACTTCTAGGATGAGGCAAACAGAGACCCGATTAGATCATTTTATATTATGGTTAATTTAAGGATTCAGCAAAATTCTATCACATTTGTTCAATTTCCGTCGCTCCTATTTCAGATAGCGTACTGGGCTAGGCGGCATCTTAAAGCGGGTGGAATGGCGAGTCGAATGCACTATTAAAATTCTATGATAGGGCAATCAGAGACCCGATTAGATCATTTTATATTTTGGTTAATATAAGAATTCAGCGAAATTCTATCACATTTGTTCAATTTGCGTCGCTCCTATTACAAATAGCTTATTGGGCTCAGCGGCATCTCAAAGCGCATGAAATGACGAGTGAAATGCACTATTAAACTTCTAGGCTAGGGCGAACAGAGACCCGAGCAGATCATTTTACATTATGGTTAATAAAAGAATTCAGCGAAATTCTATCACATTTGTTCAACTTACGTCGCTCCTATTTCAGATAGCGTATTGGGCTAAGCGGCATCGCAAAGCGCATGAAATGGCGAGTGAAATGCACCATCAGACTTCTATGGTAGGGCGAACAGAGACCCGATTAGATCATTTTATATTTTGGTTAATATAAGAATTCAGTGAAATTCTATCACATTTGTTCAATTTACGTCGCTCCTATTTCAAATAGCGTATTGGGCTCAGCGGCGTCTCAAAGCGCATGAAATGGCGAGCAAAATGCACTATTAAACTTCTAGGGTAGGTCAAACAGAGACCCGATTAGATCATTTTATGTTATGGTTAATTTAAGAATTCAGCGAAATTCTATCACATTTGTTCAACTTACGTCGCTCCTATTTCAAATAGCGTATTGAGCTAAGCGGCATCTCAAAGCGCATGAAATGGCGAGCAAAATGCACTATTAAACTTTTAGGGTAGAGCAAACAGAGACCCGATTAGATCATTTTATATTTTGGTTAATATAAGAATTCAGTGAAATTCTATCACATTTGTTCAATTTACGTCGCTCCTATTTCAGATAGCGTATTGGGCAAAGCGTCATCTCAAAGCGTTTGAAATGGCGAATAAAATGCACTATTAAAGTTCTAGGCTCGGGCGAACAGAGATCCGATTAGATCATTTTACATTATGGTTAATAAAAGAATTCAGCGAAATTCTATCACATTTGTTCAACTTATATCGCTCCAATTTCAGATAGCGTATTAGGCTAAGCGGCATCTCAAAGCGCATGAAATGACGAGTAAAATGCACTATTAAAGTTCTAGGGTAGGGCAAACAGAGACCCGATTAGATCATTTTATATTATGGTTAATTTAAGGATTGAGCGAAATTCTATCACATTCGTTCAATTTACGTCGCTCCTATTTCAGATAGCGTATTGGGCAAAGCGGCATCTCAAAGCGCATGAAATAACGAGTAAAATGCACTATAAGACTTCTATGGTAGGGCGAACAGAGACCAGATTAGATCATTTTACATTCTGGTTAATAAAATAATTCAGCGAAATTCTATCACATTTGTTCAACTTTCGTCGCTCCTATTTCAGATAGCGTATTGAGCTAAGCGGCATCTCGAAGCGCATGAAGTGGCGAGTGAAATGCACTATTAAACTTCTAGGGTAGTGCAAACAGAGACCCGATTAGACCATTTTACATTATGGTTAATGTAAGAATTCAGCGTAATTCTATCACATTTGTTCAACTTACGTCGCTCCTATTTCAGATAGCCTAGTGGGCTAGGCGGCATCTTCATGCGCGTGGAAGGGCGAGTAAAATGCACTACTAAACTTCTATGATAGAGCAATCAGAGACCCGATTAGATCATTTTATATTTTGGTTAATATAAGATTTCAGGGAAATTCTATGACATTTGTTCAATTTACGTCGCTCCTATTTCAGATAGCGTATTGGGCTAAGTGGCATCACAAAGCGCATGAAATGGCGAACAAAATGCACTAGTAAACTTCTAGGCTATGGCGAACAGAGATCAGATTAGATCATTTTATATTTTGGTTAACATAAGAATACTACGAAATTCTATCACATTTGTTCAATTTACGTCGCTCCTATTTCAGATAGTTTATTGGGCTTAGCGGCATCTCAAAGCGCATGAAGTGACGAGCGAAATGCACTATTAAACTTCTAGGGTAGGGCGAACAGAGACCCGATTAGATCATTTTACATTAAGGTTAATATGAGAATTCAGGGAAATTCTATCACATTTGTTCAATTTACGTCGCTCCTATTTCAGATAGCGTATTGGGCTACGCGGCATCTCAAAGCGCATGAAATGGCGAATAAAATGCACTATTAAACTTCTATGATAGGGCAATCAGAGACCCGATCAGCTCATTTTATATTTTGTTTAATATAAGATTTCAGGGAAATTCTATCACATTTGTTCAATTTACGTCGCTCCTATTTCAGATAGCTTATTGGGCTAAGCGGCATGTCAAAGCGCATGAAATGACGAGTGAAATGCACTGTTAAACTTCTATGATAGGGCAATCGGAGACCCGATTAGATCATTTTATATTTTGTTTAATATAAGATTTCAGGGAAATTCTATCACATTTGTTAAATTTCCGTCGCTCCAATTTCAGATAGCTTATTGGGCTAAGCGGCATCTGAAGGCGCATGAAATGGCGAGTAAAATGCACTATTAAACTTCTATGATAGGGCAATCAGAGACCCGATTAGATCATTTTATATTTTGGTTAATATAAGAATTCAACGAAATTCTATCACATTCGTTCAATTTACGTCGCTCCTATTACAGATAGCTTATTGGGCTTAGCGGCATCTCAAAGCGCATGGAATGACGAGTGAAATGCACTATTAAACTTCTAGGGTAGGGCATACAGAGACCCGATTAGGTCATTTTATATTATGGTTAATTTAAGAATTCAGCAAAATTCTCTCACATTTGTTCAATTTACGTCGTTCCTATTTCAGATAGCGTCCTGTGCTAAGCGGCATCTAAAAGCGCATGGAATGGCGAGTATAATGCACTATTATACTTCTAGGATATGGCAAACAGAGACCCGATTAGATCATTTTATATTACGGTTAATATAAGAATGCAGCGTGATTCTATCACATTTGTTGAAGTTACGTCGCTCCTATTTCAGATAGCGTACTGGGCTAGGCGGCATCTTAAAGCGCGTGGAATGGCGAGTGAAATGCACTATTACACTTCTATGATAGGGCAATCAGAGACCCGATTAGATCATTTTATATTTTGGTTAATATAAGAATTCAACGAAATTCTGTCACATTTGTAAAATTTACGTCGCTCCTATTACAGATAGCTTATTGGGCTTAGCGGCATCTCGAAGCGCATGAAATGACGAGTGAAGTGCACTATTAAACTTCTGGGGTAGGGCAAACAGAGACCCGATTAGATCGTTTTACATTAAGGTTAATATAAGAATTCAACGAAATTCTATCACATTTGTTCAATTTACGTCGCTTCTATTACAGATAGCTTATTGGGCTTAGCGGCATCTCAAAGCGCATGAAGTGACGAGTGAAATGTACTATTAAACTTCTAGGGTAGGGCAAACAGAGACCCGATTAGGTCATTTTATATTATGGTTAATTTAAGAATTCAGCAAAATTCTCTCACATTTGTTCAATTTACGTCGTTCCTATTTCAGATAGCGTCCTGGGCTAAGCGGCATCTAAAAGCGCATGAAATGGCGAGTATAATGCACTATTATACTTCTAGGATAAGGCAAACAGAGACCCGATTAGATCATTTTATATTACGGTTAATATAAGAATGCAGCGTGATTCTATCACATTTGTTCAAGTTACGTTGCTCCTATTTCAGATAGCGTATTAGGCTATGCGGCATCTCAAAGCGCATGAAATGGCGAATAAAATGCACTATTAAACTTCTAGGGTAGGGCCAACAGAGGACCGATTAGATCATTTTACATTAAAGTTAATTTAAGAATTCAGCGGAATTCTATCACATTTGTTCAATTTACGTCGCTCCTATTTCAGATAGCGTATTGGGCTAAGCGGCATCTCAAAGCGCATGAAATGGCGAGTAAAATGCAATACTAAACTTCTAGGATAAGGCAAACAGAGACCCGATTAGATCATTTTATATTTTGGTTAATATAAGAATTCAGCGAAATTCTATCACATTTGTTCAACTTACGTCGCTCCTAATTTAGATAGCGTACTGGGCTAGGCGGCTTCTTAAAGCGCGTGGAATGGCGAGTAAAATGCACTGCTAAACTTCTATGATAGGGCAATCAGAGACCCGATTAGATCATTGTATATTTTGTTTAATATAAGATTTCAGGGAAATTCTATCACATTTGTTCAATTTACGTCGCTCCTATTTCAGATAGCGTATTGGGCTAAGCGGCATCTCAAGGCTCATGAAATGGCGAATAAAATGCGCTATTAAACTTCTAGGCTAGGGCGAACAGAGACCCGATTAGATCATTTTACATTATGGTTCTTAAAAGAATTCAGCGAAATACTATCACATTTGTTCAACGTACGTCGCTCCTATTTCAGATAGCGTATTGGGATAAGCGGCATCGAAAAGCGCATGAAATGGCGAGTAAAATGCACAATTAAACTACTAGGGTAGGGCAAACAGAGACCCGATTAGATCATTTTATATTGTGGTTAATTTAAGAATTCAGCAAAATTCTATCACATTTGTTCAATTTACGTCGCTCCTATTTCAGATAGCGTGTTGGGCTAAGCGGCATCTCAAAGCGCATGAAATGGCCAGTAAAATGCACTATCAAACTTCTAGGATAAGGCAAACAGAGACCCGATTAGATCATTTTATATTACGGTTAATATAAGAATTCAGCGTAATTCTATCACATTTGTTCAACTTACGTCGCTCCTATTTCAGGTAGCGCACTGGGCTAGGCGGCATCTTAAAGCGCGTGGAATGGCGAGTAAAATGCACTATTAAACTTCTAGGATAAGGCAAACAGAGACCCGATTAGATCATTTTATATTACGGTTAATATAAGAATGCGGCGTAATTCTTTCACATTTGTTCAATTTACGTCGCTGCTATTCCAGATAGCCTATTGTGCTTAGCGGCATCTCAAAGCGCATGAAATGACGAGTGAAATGCACTATTAAACTTCTAGGGTAGGGCAAACAGAAACCCGATTAGATCATTTTATATTAAGGTTACTTTAAGAATTCAGCGAAATTCTATCACATTTGTTCAATTTACGTCGCTCCTATTTCAAATAGCGTATTGGGCGAAGGGGCGTCTCAAAGCGCATGAAATGACGAGTGAAATGCACTATTAAACTTCTAGGGTAGGGCAAACAGAGACCCGATTAGATCATTTGATATTATGGTTAATTTAAGAATTCAGCGAAATTCTATCACATTTGTTCAATTTACGTCGCTCCTATTTCAGATAGCGTATTGGGATAAGCGGCATCTCAAAGCGCATGAAACGGCGAGTAAAATGCACTATTAAACTTCTAGGGTAGGGCGAACAGAGACCCGATTAGATCATTTTACATTAAGGTTAATATAAGTATTCAGCGAGATTCTATCACATTTGTTCAATTTACGTCGCTCCTATTTCAGACAGCGTACTGGGCTAGGCGGCATCTTAAAGCGTGTGGAATGGCGAGTAAAATGCACTATTAACCTTCTATGATAGGGCAATCAGAGACCAGACTAGATCATTTTATACCTTGGTTAATATAAGAATTCAGCGAAATTCTATCACATTTGTTAAATTTAGGTCGCTCCTATTTCAGATAGCCTATTGGGCTAGGCGGCATCTTAAAGCGCGTGGAATGGCGAGTAAAATGCACTACTAAACTTCTATGATAGGGCAATCAGAGACCCGATGAGATCATTTTATATTATGGTTAATTTAAGATGTCAGCAAAATTTTATCACATTTGTTCAATTTACGTCGCTCCTATTTCAGATAGCGTACTGGGCTAGGCGGCATCTTAAAGAGCGTGGAATGGCGAGTAATATGCACTACTAAACTTCTATGATAGGGCAATCAGAGACCCGATTAGATCATTTTATATTTTGTTTAATATGAGGTTTCAGGGAAATTCTATCACATTTGTTCAATTTACGTCGCTCCTATTTCAGATAGCTTATTGGGCTAAGCGGCATCTGAAGGCGCATGAAATGGCGCGAGAAATGCACTATTAAACTTCTAGGGTAGGGCAAACAGAGACCCGATTAGATCATTTTATATTTTGTTTATTATAAGATTTCAGGGAAATAGTATCACATTTGTTCAATTTACGTCGCTCCAATTTCAGATAGCGTATTGGGCTAAGCGGCATCTCAAAGCGCATGAAATGGCGAATAAAATGCACTATTAAACTACTTGGGTAGGGCGAACAGAGACTCGATTAGATCATTTTATATTTTGGTTAATATAAGAATTCTGCGAAATTCTATCACATTTGTTCAACTTACGTCGCTCCTATTTCAGATAGCGTATTGGGCTAAGCGGCATCTCAAAGCGCATGAAATGGCGAGTGAAATGCACTATTAGACTTCTATGGTAGGGCGAACAGAGACCCGATTGGATCATTTTACATTAAGGTTAATATAAGAATTCACGGGAATTCTATCACATTTGTTCAATTTACGTCGCTCCTATTCCAGATAGCGTATTGGGCTAAGCGGGATCTCAAAGCGCACGAAATGGCGAGTAAAATGCGCTATTAAACTTCTAGGATAAGGCAAACAGAGACCCGATTAGATCATTTTATATTACGGTTAATATAAGAATTTAGCGTAATTCTATCACATTTGTTCAAGTTACGTCGCTCCTATTTCAGATAGCGTACTGGGCTACGCGGCATCTTAAAGCGCGTGGAATGGCGAGTAAAATGCACTGCTAATCTTCTATGATAGGGCAATCAGAGACCCGATTAGATCATTTTATATTTTTTTATTATAAGATTTCAGGGAAATTCTACCACATTTGTTCAATTTACGTCGCTCCTATTTCAGATAGCGTATTGGGCTAAGAGGCATCTGAAAGCGCATGAAATGACGAGTGAAATGCACTATTAAACTCCTAGGGTAGGGCGAACAGAGACCCGATTAGATCCTTTGATATTATGGTTAATTTAAGAATTCAGCGAAATTCTATCACATTTGTTCAATTTACGTCGCTCCTATTTCAGATAGCGTCTTGGGCTAAGCGACATCTCAAAGCGTGTGGAATGGCGAGTAAAATGCACTATTAACCTTCTATGATAGGGCAATCAGAGACCAGACTAGATCATTTTATACTTTGGTTAATATAAGAATTTAGCGAAATTCTATCACATTTGTTCAATTTACGTCGCTCCTATTTCAGATAGCGTATTGGGCTAGGCGGCATCTCAAAGCGCATGAAATGACGAGTGAAATGCACTATCAAACTTCTAGGGTAGGGCAAACAGGGACCCGATTAGATCATTTTATATTATGGTTAATTTAAGAATTCAGCAAAATTCTCTCACATTTGTTCAATTTACGTCGTTCCTATTTCAGATAGCGTCCTGAGCTAAGCGGCATCTAAAAGCGCATGAAATGGCGAGTATAATGCACTATTATACTTCTAGGATAAGGCAAACAGAGACCCGATTAGATCATTTTATATTACGGTTAATATAAGAATGCAGCGTGATTCTATCACATTTGTTCAAGTTACGTCGCTCCTATTTCAGATAGCGTACTGGGCTAGGCGGCATCTTAAAGCGCGTGGAATGGCGAGTAAAATGCACTATTAAACTTCTATGATAGGGCAATCAGAGACCCGATTAGATCATTTTATATTTTGGTTAATATAAGAATTCAACGAAATTCTATTACATTTGTAAAATTTACGTCGCTCCTATAACAGATAGCTTATTGGGCTTAGCGGCATCTCAAAGCACATGCAATGGCGAGTAAAATGCACTATTAAACGTCTACGGTAGGGCAAACAGAGACCCGATTAGATCATTTTATATTATGGTTAATTTAAGAATTCAGTGAAATTCTATCACATTTGTTCAATTTACGTCGTTCCTATTTCAGATAGCGTCCTAGGCTAAGAGGCATCTAAAAGCGTATGAAATGGCGAATAAAATGCACTATTAAACTTCTAGGCTAGGGCGAACAGAGACCCGATTAGATCATTTTATATTATGGTTAATATAAGATTTCAGGGAGATTCTATCACATCTGTTCAATTTACGTCGCTCCTATTTCAGATAGCGTATTGGGCTAAGCGGCATCTCAAAGCGCATGAACTGGCGAGTAAAATGCGCTGTTAAACTTCTAGGGTAGGGCAAACGGAGAACCGATTAGATCATTTTATATTATGGTTAATTTAAAAATTCAGCCAAATTCTATCACATTTGTTCAATTTACGTCGCTCCTATTTCAGATAGCGTACTGGGCTAGGCGGCAACTTAAAGCGCGTGGAATCGCGAGTGAAATGCACTATTAAACTTCTATGATAGGGCAATCAGAGACCCGATTAGATCATTTTATATTACGGTTAATATAAGAATGCTGCGTGATTCTATCACATTTGTTCAAGTTACGTCGCTTATATTTCAGATAGCGTACTGGGCTAGGCGGCATCTTAAAGCGCGTGGAATGGCGAGCGAAATGCACTATTAAACTTCTATGATAGGGCAATCAGAGACCCGATTAGATCATTTTATATTTTGTTTAATATAAGATTTCAGGGAAATTCTATCACATTTGTTCAATTTACGTCGCTCCTATTTCAGATAGCGTATTGGGCTAAGCGCCATCACGAAGCGCATGAAATGGCGAACAAAATGCACTATTAAACTTCTAGGCTAGGGCGAACAGAGACCAGATTAGATCATTTTATACTTTGGTTAACATAAGGATTCTGCGAAATTTTATCACATTTGTTCAATTTACGTCGCTCCTATTTCAGATAGCTTATTGGGCTAAGCGGCATCTGAAGGCACATGAAGTGACGAGTAAAATGCACTATTAAACTTCTAGGGTAGGGCCAACAGAGACCCGATTAGATCGTTTTATATTATGGTTAATATAAGATGTCAGCAAAATTCTATCACATTTGTTCAATTTACGTCGCTCCTGTTTCAGATAGCGTGCTGGGCCATGCGGCATCTTAAAGCGCGTGGAATGGCGAGTAAAATGCACTATTAAACTTCTATGATAGGGCAATCAGAGACCAGATTAGATCATTTTATACTTTGGTTAATATAAGAATTCAGCGACATTCTATCACATTTGTTCAATTTACGTCGCTCCTATTTCAGATAGCGCATTGGGCTAGGCGGCATCTCAAAGCGCATGAAATGACGAGTGAAATGCACTATTATACTTCTAGGGTAGGGCGAACAGAGACCCGAAGAGATCATTTTACATTAAGGTGAATATAAGAATGCAGCGTAATTCTGTCACATTTGTTCAACTTACGTCGCTCCTATTTCAGATAGCGTATTGGGTTAAGCGTCATCTCAAAGCGCATGAAATGACGGGTGAAATGCACTATTAAACTTCTAGGGTAGGGCGAACAGAGACCCGATTACATCATTTTACATTAAGGTTAATATAAGTATTCAACGAGATTCTATCACACTTGTGCAATTTACGTCGCTTCTATTTCAGACAGCGTACTGGGCTAGGCGGCATCTTAAAGCGCGTGGAATGGCGAGTAAAATGCACTATTAACCTTCTATGATAGGGCAATCAGAGACCAGATTAGATCATTTTATACTTTGGTTAATATAAGAATTCAGCGAAATTCTATCACATTTGTTCAATTTACGTGGCTCCTATTTCAGATAGCGTATTGGGCTAGGCGGCATCTTAAAGCGCGTGGAATGGCGAGTAATATGCACCACTAAACTTCTATGTTAGGGCAATCAGAGACCCGATTAGATCATTTTATATTTTGGTTAATATAAGAATTCAGCGAAATTCTATCACATTTGTTCAATTTACGTCGCTCCTATTACAGATAACTTATTGTGCTTAGCGGCATGTCAAAGCGCATGAAGTGGCGAGTGAAATGGACTATTAAACTTCTAGGGTAGTGCAAACAGAGACCCGATTAGATCATTTTACATTATGGTTAATGTAAGAATTCAGCGTAATTCTATCACATTTGTTCAACTTACGTCGCTCCTATTTCAGATAGCGTACTGGGCTAGGCGGCATCTTAAAGCGCGTGGAATGGCGAGTAAAATGCACTACTAATCTTCTATGATAGGGCAATCAAAGACCCGATTAGATCATTTTATATTTTGATTAATATAATATTTCAGGGAAATTCTATCACATTTGTTCAATTTACGTCGCTCCTACTTCAGATGGCGTATTGGGCTAAGCGGGATCTCAAAGCGCATGAAATGGCGAGTGAAATGCACCATTAGACTTCTATGGTAGGGCGAACAGAGACCCGATTAGATCATTTTACATTAATGTTAATACAAGGATTCACGGAAATTCTATCACATTTGTTCAATTTACGTCGCTCCTATTTCAGATAGCTTATTGGGCTAAGCGGCATCTGAAGGCGCATGAAATGGCGTGTAAAATGCACTATTAAACTTCTATGATAGGGCAATCAGAGACCCGATTAGATCATTTTATATTTTGGTTAATATAAGAATTCAACGAAATTCTATCACATTTGTTCAATTTACGTCGCTTCTATTACAGATAGCTTATTGGGCTTAGCGGCATCTCAAACCGCATGAAATGACGTGTGAAATGCACTATTAAACTTCTACGGTAGGGCAAACAGAGACCCGATTAGGTTATTTTATATTATGGTTAATTTAAGAATTCAGCGAAATTCTATCACATTTGTTCAATTTACGTCGCTCCTATTACAGATAGCTTATTGGGCTCAGCGGCATCTCAAAGCGCATGAAATGACGAGTGAAATGCACTATTAAACTTCTAGGCTAGGGCGAACAGAGACCCGATTAGATCATTTTACATTAAGGTGAATATAAGAATGCAGCGTAATTCTGTCACATTTGTTCAACTTACGTCGCTCCTATTTCACATAGCGTATTGGGTTAAGCGTCATCTCAAAGCGCATGAAATGACGAGTGAAATGCACCATTAAACTTCTAGGGTAGGGCGAACAGAGACCCGATTAGATCATTTTACAGTAAGGTTAATAAAAGAATTCAGCGAAATTCTATCACATTTGTTCAACTTACGTCGCTCCTATTTCAGATAGCGTATTGGGCTAAGCGGCATCGCAAAGCGCATGAAATGGCGAGTGAAATGCACCATTAGACTTCTATGGTAGGGCGAACAGAGACCCGATTAGATCATTTTATATTTTGGTTAATATAAGAATTCAGTGAAATTCTATCACATTTGATCAATTTACGTCGCTCCTATTTCAAATAGCGTATTGGGCTCAGCGGCATCTCAAAGCGCATGAAATGGCGAGCAAAATGCACTATTAAACTTCTAGGGTAGGGCAAACAGAGACCCGATTAGATCATTTTATGTTATGGTTAATTTAAGAATTCAGCGAAATTCTATCACATTTGTTCAAGTTACGTCGCTCCTATTTCAAATAGCGTATTGAGCTAAGCGGCATCTCAAAGCGCATGAAATGGCGAGCAAAATGCACTATTAAACTTCCAGGGTAGAGCAAACAGAGACCCGATTAGATCATTTTGGACTATGGTTAATTTAAGAATTCAGCAAAATTCTATCACATTTGTTCAATTTACGTCGCTCCTATTGCAGATAGCGAACTGGGCTATGCGGCATCTTAAAGCGTTCGGAATGGCGAGAAAAATGCACTATTTAACTTCTATCCTAGGGCAATCAGAGACCCGATTAGATCATTTTATATTTTGGTTAATATAAGAATTCAGTGAAATTCTATCACATTTGTTCAATTTACGTCGCTCCTATTTCAGATAGCGTATTGGGCAAAGCGTCATCTCAAAGCGTTTGAAATGGCGAATAAAATGCACTATTAAAGTTCTAGGCTCGGGCGAACAGAGATCCGATTAGATCATTTTACATTATGGTTAATAAAAGAATTCAGCGAAATTCTATCACATTTGTTCAACTTATATCGCTCCAATTTCAGATAGCGTATTAGGCTAAGCGGCATCTCAAAGCGCATGAAATGACGAGTAAAATGCACTATTAAAGTTCTAGGGTAGGGCAAACAGAGACCCGATTAGATCATTTTATATTATGGTTAATTTAAGGATTGAGCGAAATTCTATCACATTCGTTCAATTTACGTCGCTCCTATTTCAGATAGCGTATTGGGCAAAGCGGCATCTCAAAGCGCATGAAATGACGAGTAAAATGCACTATAAGACTTCTATGGTAGGGCGAACAGAGACCAGATTAGATCATTTTACATTCTGGTTAATAAAATAATTCAGCGAAATTCTATCACATTTGTTCAACTTTCGTCGCTCCTATTTCAGATAGCGTATTGAGCTAAGCGGCATCTCGAAGCGCATGAAATGGCGAGTATAATGCACTATTAAACTTCTAGGATAAGACAAACAGATACCCGATTAGATCATTTTATATTACGGTTAATATAATAATGCAGCGTAATTCTATCACATTTGTTCAAGTTACGTCGCTCCTATTTCAGATAGCGTATTGGGCTAGGCGGCATCTTAAAGCGCGTGGAATGGCGAGTAAAATGCACTACTAATCTTCTATGATAGAGCAATCAGAGACCCGATTAGATCATTTTATATTTTTTTAATATAAGATTTCAGGGAAATTCTATCACATTTGTTCAATTTACGTCGCTCCTATTTCAGATAGCGTATTGGGCTAAGAGGCATCTGAAAGCGCATGAAATGACGAGTGAAATGCACTATTAAACTCCTAGGGTAGGGCGAACAGAGACCCGATTAGATCCTTTGATATTATGGTTAATTTAAGAATTCAGCGAAATTCTATCACATTTGTTCAATTTACGTCGCTCCTATTTCAGATAGCGTCTTGGGCTAAGGGGCATCTCAAAGCGTGTGGAATGGCGAGTAAAATGCACTATTAACCTTCTATGATAGGGCAATCAGAGACCAGACTAGATCATTTTATACTTTGGTTAATATAAGAATTCAGCGAAATTCTATCACATTTGTTCAATTTACGTCGCTCCTATTTCAGATAGCGTATTGGGCTAGGCGGCATCTCAAAGCGCATGAAATGACGAGTGAAATGCACTATTATACTTCTAGGGTAGGGCGAACAGAGACCCGAAGAGATCATTTTACATTAAGGTGAATATAAGAATGCAGCGTAATTCTGTCACATTTGTTCAATTTACGTCGGTCCTATTTCAGATAGCGTATTGGGATAGGCGGCATCTCAAAGCGCATGAGATGACGAGTGAAATGCACTATTATACTTCTAGGGTAGGGCGAACAGAGACCCGAAGAGATCATTTTACATTAAGGTGAATATAAGAATGCAGCGTAATTCTGTCACATTTGTTCAACTTACGTCGCTGCTATTTCAGATAGCGTACTGGGCTAGGCGGCATCTTAAAGCGCGTGGAATGGCGAGTAAAATGCACTACTAATCTTCTATGATAGGGCAATCAGAGACCCGATTAGATCATTTTATATTTTGATTAATATAAGATTTCAGGGAAATTCTATCACATTTGTTCAATTTACGTCGCTCCTATTTCAGATAGCGTATTGGGCTAAGCGGGATCTCAAAGCGCATGAAATGGCGACTAAAATGCACTATTAAACTTCTAGGGTAGGGCAAACAGAGACCCGATTAGATCATTTTATATTACGATTAATATAAGAATTCAGCGTAATTCTATCACATTTGTTCATCTTACGTCGCTCCTATTTCAGATAGCGTACTGGGCTAGGCGGCATCTTAAAGCGCGTGGAAGGGCGAGTAAAATGCACTACTAAACTTCTATGATAGAGTAATCAGAGACCCGATTAGATCATTTTATATTTTGTTTAATATAAGATTTCAGGGAAATTCTATCACATTTGTTCAATTTACGTCGCTCCTATTTCAGATAGCGTATTGGCCTAAGCGGCATCACAAAGCGCATGAAATGGCGAACAAAATGCACTATTAAACTTCTAGGCTATGGCGAACAGAGACCAGATTAGATCATTTTATATTTTGGTTAACATAAGAATTCTGCGAAATTCTATCACATTTGTTCAATTTACGTCGCTCCTATTTCCGATAGCTTATTGGTTAGCGGCACCTTAAAGCGCGTGGAAGTGCGAGTAAAATGCACTACTAAACTTCTATGATAGAGCAATCAGAGACCCGATTAGATCATTTTATATTTTGTTTAATATAAGATTTCAGGGAAATTCTATCACATTTGATCAATTTACGTCGCTCCTATTTCAGATAGCGTATTGGGCTATGCGGCATCTCAAAGCGCATGAAATGGCGAACAAAATGCACTATTAAACTTCTAGGGTAGGGCGAACAGAGACCCGATTAGAACATTTTACATTAAGGTTAATATAAGTATTCAGCGAGATTCTATCACACTTGTTCAATTTACGTCGCTTCTATTTCAGACAGCGTACTGGGCTAGGCGGCATCTTAAAGCGCGTGGAATGGCGAGTAAAATGCACTATTAACCTTCAATGATAGGGCAATCAGAGACCTGATTAGATCATTTTATACTTTGGTTAATATAAGAATTCAGCGAAATTCTATCACATTTGTTCAATTTACGTCGCTCCTATTTCAGATAGCGTATTGGTCTAAGCGGCATCTCAAAGCGCATGAAATGACGAGTGAAATGCACTATCAAACTTCTAGGGTAGGGCAAACAGGGACCCGATTAGATCATTTTATATTATGGTTAATTTAAGAATTCAGCAAAATTCTCTCACATTTGTTCAATTTACGTCGTTCCTATTTCAGATAGCGTCCTGGGCTAAGCGGCATCTAAAAGCGCATGAAATGGCGAGTATAATGCACTATTATACTTCTAGGATAAGGCAAACAGAGACCCGATTCGATCATTTTATATTACGGTTAATATAAGAATGCAGCGTGATTCTATCACATTTGTTCAAGTTACGTCGCTCCTATTTCAGATAGCGTACTGGGCTAGGCGGCATCTTAAAGCGCGTGGAATGGCGAGTAAAATGCACTATTAAACTTCTATGATAGGGCAATCAGAGACCCGATTAGATCATTTTATATTTTGGTTAATATAAGAATTCAACGAAATTCTATTACATTTGTAAAATTTACGTCGCTCCTATTACAGATAGCTTATTGGGCTTAGCGGCATCTCAAAGCACATGCAATGGCGAGTAAAATGCACTATTAAACTTCTACGGTAGGGCAAACAGAGACCCGATTAGATCATTTTATATTATGGTTAATTTAAGAATTCAGTGAAATTCTATCACATTTGTTCAATTTACGTCGTTCCTATTTCAGATAGCGTCCTAGGCTAAGCGGCATCTAAAAGCGTATGAAATGGCGAATAAAATGCACTATTAAACTTCTAGGCTAGGGCGAACAGAGACCCGATTAGATCATTTTATGTTATGGTTAATATAAGATTTCAGGGAGATTCTATCACATCTGTTCAATTTACGTCGCTCCTATTTCAGATAGCGTATTCGGCTAAGCGGCATCTCAAAGCGCATAAAATGGCGAATAAAATGCACTATTAAACTACTAGGCTATGGCGAACAGAGACCCGATCAGATCATTTTATATTTTGGTTAATATAAGAATTCTGCGAAATTCTATCACATTTGTTCAATTTACGTAGCTCCTATTTCAGATAGCTTATTGGGCTTAGCGGCATCTCAATCCGCATGAAATGACGAGTATAATGCACTATTAAACTGCTAGGATAAGGCAAACAGAGACCCGATTAGATCATTTTACATTAAGGTGAATATAAGAATGCAGCGTAATTCTGTCACATTTGTTCAACTTACGTCGCTCCTATTTCAGATAGCGTATTGGGTTAAGCGTCATCTCAAAGCGCATGAAATGACGGGTGAAATGCACTATTAAACTTCTAGGGTAGGGCGAACAGAGACCCGATTACATCATTTTACATTAAGGTTAATATAAGTATTCAACGAGATTCTATCACACTTGTGCAATTTACGTCGCTTCTATTTCAGACAGCGTACTGGGCTAGGCGGCATCTTAAAGCGCGTGGAATGGCGAGTAAAATGCACTATTAACCTTCTATGATAGGGCAATCAGGGACCAGATTAGATCATTTTATACTTTGGTTAATATAAGAATTCAGCGAAATTCTATCACATTTGTTCAATTTATGTGGCTCCTATTTCAGATAGCGTATTGGGCTAGGCGGCATCTTAAAGCGCGTGGAATGGCGAGTAATATGCACCACTAAACTTCTATGATAGGGCAATCAGAGACCCGATTAGATCATTTTATATTTTGGTTAATATAAGAATTCAGCGAAATTCTATCACATTTGTTCAATTTACGTCGCTCCTATTACAGATAACTTATTGTGCTTAGCGGCATGTCAAAGCGCATGAAGTGGCGAGTGAAATGCACTATTAAACTTCTAGGGTAGTGCAAACAGAGACCCGATTAGATCATTTTACATTATGGTTAATGTAAGAATTCAGCGAAATTCTATCACATTTGTTCAATTTACGTCGCTCCTATTTCAGATAGCTTATTGGGCTTAGCGGCATCTCAAAGCGCATGAAATGACGAGTGAAATGCACTATTAAACTTCTAGGGTAGGGCAATCAGTGACCCGATTAGATCATTTTATATTATAGTTAATTTAAGAATTCAGCGAAATTCTATCACATTTGTTCAACTGACGTCGCTCCTATTTCAGATAGCGTATTGGGCTAAGCGGCATCTCAAAGCGCATGAAATGGCGAGTGAAATGCACTATTAGACTTCTATGGTAGGGCGAACAGAGACCCGATTAGATGATTTTACATTAAGGTTAATATAAGAATTCACGGAAATTCTATCACATTTGTTCAATTTACGTCGCTCCTATTTCAGATAGCGTATTAGGCTATGCGGCATCTCAAAGCGCATGAAATGGCGAATAAAACTCACTATTAAACTTCTAGGGTAGGGCAAACAGAGACCCGATTAGATCATTTTATATTACGATTAATATAAGAATTCAGCGTAATTCTATCACATTTGTTCAATTTACGTCGCTCCTATTTCAGATAGCGTATTGGGCTAAGCGGCCTCTCAAAGCGCATGAAATGGCGAGTAAAATGCGCTATTAAACTTTTAGGGTAAGGCAAACGGAGACCCGATTAGATCATTTTATATTACGGTTAATATAAGAATTCAGCGTAATTCTATCACATTTGTTCATCTTACGTCGCTCCTATTTCAGATAGCGTACTGGGCTAGGAGACATCTTAAAGCGCGTGGAAGGGCGAGTAAAATGCACTACTAAACTTCTATGATAGAGCAATCAGAGACCCGATTAGATCATTTTATATTTTGTTTAATATAAGATTTCAGGGAAATTCTATCACATTTGCTCAATTTACGTCGCTCCTATTTCAGATAGCTTATTGGGCTAAGCGGCATCTGAAGGCGCATGAAGTGTCGAGTAAAATGCACTATTAAACTTCTAGGGTAGGGCAAACACAGACCCGATTAGATCATTTTATATTATGGTTAATTTAAGAATTCAGCAAAATTCTATCACATTTGTTCAACTTACGTCGCTCCTATTTCAGATAGCGTACTGGGCTAGGCGGCACCTTAAAGCGCGTGGAATGACGAGTAAAATGCACTACTAAACTTCTATGATAGGGCAATCAGAGACCCGATTAGATCATTTTATATTTTGTTTAATATAAGATTTCTCGGAAATTCTATCACATTTGTTCAATTTGCGTCGCTTCTATTTCAGACAGCGTACTGGGCTAGGCGGCATCTTAAAGCGCGTGGAATGGCGAGTAAAATGCACTATTAACTTTCTATGATAGGGCAATCAGAGACTAGATTAGATCATTTTATAATTTGGTTAATATAAGAACTCAGCGAAATTCTATCACATTTGTTCAATTTACGTCGCTCCTATTTCAGATAGCGTATTGGGCTAAGCGGCATCTCAAGGCGCATGAAATGACGAATGAAATGCACTATTCAACTTCTAGGGTAGGGCAAACAGGGACCCGATTAGATCATTTTATATTATGGTTAATTTAAGAATTCAGCGAAATTCTATCACATTTGTTCAATTTACGTCGTTCCTATTTCAGATAGCGTATTGTGCTAAGCGACATCTCAAAGCGCATGAAATGGCAAGTAAAATGCACTATTAAACTTCTAGGGTAGGGCAGTCAGTGACCCGATTAGATCATTTTATATTATAGTTAATTTAAGAATTCAGCGAAATTCTATCACATTTGTTCAATTTACGTCGCTCCTATTTCAGATAGCGTATTGGGCTATGTGGCATCTTAACGCGCTCGGAATGGCGAGTAAAATGCACTATTAAACTTCTATGCTAGGGCAATCAGAGACCCGATTAGATCATTTTATATTTTGGTTAATATAAGAATTCAGTGAAATTCTATCACATTTGTTCAATTTACGTCGCTCCTATTTCAGATAGCGTATTGGGCAAAGCGACATCTCAAAGCGTATGAAATGGCGAATAAAATGCACTATTAAAGTTCTAGACTCGGGCGGACAGAGATCCGATTTGATCATTTTACATTATGGTTAATAAAAGAATTCAGCGAAATGCTATCACATTTGTTCAACTTATATCGCTCCAATTTCAGATAGCGTATTAGGTTAAGCGGCATCTCAAAACGCATGAAATGACGAGTAAAATGCACTATTAAAGTCTCTAGGGTAGGGCAAACAGAGACCCGATTAGATCATTTTATATTTTGGTTAATATAAGAATTCAACGAAATTCTATCACATTTGTAAAATTTACGTCGCTCCTATTACAGATAGCTTATTGGGCTTAGAGGCATCTCAAAGCGCATGAAATGACGAGTGAAATGCACTATTAAACTTCTAGGCTAGGGCAAACAGAGACCCGATTAGATCATTTTATATTATGGTTAATTTAAGAATTCAGCAAAATTCTATCACATTCGTTCAATTTAGGTGGCTCCTATTTCAGATAGCGTATTGGGCTAAGCGGCATCTCAAAGCGTGTGGAATGGCGAGTAAAATGCACTATTAACCTTCTATGATAGGGCAATCAGAGACCAGACTAGATCATTTTATACTTTGGTTAATATAAGAATTCATCGAAATTCTATCACATTTGTTCAATTTACGTCGTTCCTATTTCAGATAGCGTATTGGGCTAGGCGGCATCTCAAAGCGCATGAAATGACGAGTGAAATGCACTATTATACTCTAAGGTAGGGCGAACAGAGACCCGAAGAGATCATTTTACATTAAGGTGAATATAAGAATGCAGCGTAATTCTGTCACATTTGTTCAACTTACGTCGCTCCTATTTCAGATAGCGTATTGGGTTACGCGTCATCTCAAAGCGCATGAAATGACGAGTAAAATGCACTATTAAAGTTCTAGGGTAGGGCAAGCAGAGACTCGATTAGATCTTTTTATATTATGGTTAATTGAAGAATTCAGCAAAATTCTATCACATTCGTATCAATTTAGGTCGCTCCTATTTCAGATAGCGTCTTGCGCTAAGCGGCATCTCAAAGCGCATGAAATGACGAGTAAAATGCACTATTAATCTTCTATGATAGGGCAATCAGAGACCCGATTAGATCATTTTATATTTTGTTTAATATAAGATTTCAGGGAAATTCTATCACATTTGTTCAATTTACGTCGCTCCTATTTCAAATAGCGTACTGGGCTAGGCGGCAACATAAAGCGCGTGGAATGGCGAGTAAAATGCACTATTAAACTTCTATGATAGGGCAATCTTTGACCCGATTAGATCATTTTATATTATAGTTAATTTAAGAATTCAGCGAAATTCTATCACATTTGTTCAATTTACGTCGCTCCTATTTCAGATAGCGTATTCGGCTAAGCGGCATCTCAAAGCGCATGAAATGGCGAGTAAAATGCAATACTAAACTTCTAGGATAAGGCAAACAGAGACCCGATTAGATCATTTTATATTTTTGTTAATATAAGAATTCAGCGAAATTCTATCACATATGTTCAATTTACGTCGCTCATATTTAAGATAGCGTATTGTGCTAAGCGGCATCTCAAAGCGCATGAAATGGCAAGTAAAATGCACTATTAAACTTCTAGGGTAGGGCTATCAGTGACCCGATTAGATCATTTTATATTATAGTTAATTTAAGAATTCAGCGAAATTCTATCACATTTGTTCAATTTACGTCGCTCCTATTTCAGATAGCGTATTGGGCTAGGCGGCATCTCAAAGCGCATGAAATGACGAGTAAAATGCACTATTAAACTTCTAGGGTAGGGCAAACAGAGACCCGATTAGATATTTTTATATTATAGTGAATTTAAGAATTCAGCGAAATTCTCTCACATTTGTTCAATTTACGTCGCTCCTAATTCAGATAGCGTATTGGGCGAAGCGACATCTCAAAGCGCATGAAATGGCGAGTAAAACGCACTATTAAACGTCTAGGCTAGGGCGAACAGAGACCCAATTAGATCATTTTACATTATAGTTAATAAAAGAATTCAGCGAAATTCAATCACATTTGTTCAACTTACGTCGCTCCTATTTCAGAAAGCGTATTGGGCTAGGCGACATCTCAAAGCGCATGAAATGGCGAGTAAAATGCACTATTAAACTTCTAGGGTAGAGCAAACAGAGACCCGATTGGATCATTTTATATTATGGTTAATTTACGAATTCAGCAAAATTCTATCACATTTGTTCAATTTACGTCGCTCCTATTTCAGATAGCGTACTTGGCTGGGCGGCATCTTAAAGCGCGTGGAATGGCGAGTAAAATGCACTATTAAACTTCTATGATAGGGCAATCAGAGACCCGATTAGATCATTTTATATTTCGGTTAATATAAGAATTCAGCGAAATTCTATCACATTTGTTCAATTTACGTCGCTCCTATTTAAGATAGCTTATTGGGCTAAGAGGCATCTCAAAGCGCATGAAATGACGAGCGAAATGCACTATTAAACTTCTATGGTAGGGCAAACAGAGACTCGATTAGATCATTTTACATTAATGTTAGTATGAGAATTCAGCGAAATTCTATCACATTTGTTCAATTTACGTCGCTCCTGTTTCAGATAGCGTATTGGGCTACGCGGCATCTCAAAGCGCATGAAATGGCGAGTACAATGCACTATTAAACTTCTAGGGTAAGGCAAACGGAGACCCGATTAGATCATTTTATATTATGGTTAATATAAGAATTCAGCGTAATTCTATCACATTTGTTCAACTTACGTCGCTCCTATTTCAGATAGCGTACTGGGCTAGACGGCATCTTAAAGCGCGTGGAAGGGCGAGTAAAATGCACTACTAAACTTGTATGAGAGGGCAATCAGAGACCCGATTAGATCATTTTATATTTTGTTTAATATAAGATTTCAAGGAAATTCTATCACATGTGTTCAATTTACGTCGCTCCTATTACAGATAGCGTATTGGGCTAAGCGGCATCTCAAAGCGCATGAAATGCCGAATAAAATGCACTATTAAACTTCTAGGCTAGGCCGAACAGAGACCCGATTAGATCATTTTACATTATGGTTACTAAAAGAATTCAGCGAAATTCTATCACATTTGTTCAACTTACGTCGCTCCTATTTCAGATAGCGTATTGGGCTAAGCGGCATCATAAAGCGCGTGGAATGGCGAGTAAAATGCACTATTAAACTTCTATGATAGGGCGAACAGAGACCCGATTAGATCATTTTACAATATGGTTCATAAAAGAATTCAGCGTAATTCTATCACATTTGTTCAACGTACGTCGCTCCTATTTCAGATAGCGTACTGGGCTAGGCTGCATCTTAAAGCGCGCGGAATGGCGGGTAAAATGCACTATTGAACTTCTATGATAGGGCTATCAGAGACCCGATTAGATCATTTTATATTTTGGTTAATATAAGAATTCAGCGAAACTCTATCATATTTGTTCAATTTACGTCGCTCCTATTTCAGATAGCGTACTGGGCTAAGCGGCATCTCAAAGCGCATGAAATGACGAGTGAAATGCACTATTAAACTTCTAGGATAAGGCAAACAGAGACCCGATTAGATCATTTTATGTTATGGTTAATTTAAGAATTCAGCGAAATACTATCACATTTGTTCAATTTACGTCGCTCCTATTTCAGATAGCGTATTGTGCTAAGCGGCATCTCAAAGCGCATGAAATGCCAAGTAAAATGCACTATTAAACTTCTAGGGTAGGGCAGTCAGTGACCCGATTAGATCATTTTATACTATAGTTAATTTAAGAATTCAGCGAAATTCTATCACATTTGTTCAATTTACGTCGCTCCTATTTCAGATAGCGTATTGGGTTACGCGTCATCACAAAGCGCATGAAATGACGAGTAAAATGCACTATTAAAGTTCTAGGGTAGGGCAAGCAGAGACTCGATTAGATCATTTTATATTATGGTTAATTGAAGAATTCAGCAAAATTCTATCACATTCGTTCAATTTAGGTCGCTCCTATTTCAGATAGCGTCTTGCGCTAAGCGGCATCTCAAAGCGCATGAAATGACGAGTAAAATGCACTATTAATCTTCTATGATAGGGCAATCAGAGACCCGATTAGATCATTTTATATTTTGTTTAATATAAGATTTCAGGGAAATTCTATCACATTTGTTCAATTTACGTCGCTCCTATTTCAAACAGCGTACTGGGCTAGGCGGCAACATAAAGCGCGTGGAATGGCGAGTAAAATGCACTATTAAACTTCTATGATAGGGCAATCTTTGACCCGATTAGATCATTTTATGTTATGGTTAATTTAAGAATTCAGCGAAATACTATCACATTTGTTCAATTTACGTCGCTCCTATTTCAGATAGCGTATTGTGCTAAGCGGCATCTCAAAGCGCATGAAATGCCAAGTAAAATGCACTATTAAACTTCTAGGGTAGGGCAGTCAGTGACCCGATTAGATCATTTTATACTATAGTTAATTTAAGAATTCAGCGAAATTCTATCACATTTGTTCAATTTACGTCGCTCCTATTTCAGATAGCGTATTGGGTTACGCGTCATCACAAAGCGCATGAAATGACGAGTAAAATGCACTATTAAAGTTCTAGGGTAGGGCAAGCAGAGACTCGATTAGATCATTTTATATTATGGTTAATTGAAGAATTCAGCAAAATTCTATCACATTCGTTCAATTTAGGTCGCTCCTATTTCAGATAGCGTCTTGCGCTAAGCGGCATCTCAAAGCGCATGAAATGACGAGTAAAATGCACTATTAATCTTCTATGATAGGGCAATCAGAGACCCGATTAGATCATTTTATATTTTGTTTAATATAAGATTTCAGGGAAATTCTATCACATTTGTTCAATTTACGTCGCTCCTATTTCAAATAGCGTACTGGGCTAGGCGGCAACATAAAGCGCGTGGAATGGCGAGTAAAATGCACTATTAAACTTCTATGATAGGGCAATCTTTGACCCGATTAGATCATTTTATATTATAGTTAATTTAAGAATTCAGCGAAATTCTATCACATTTGTTCAATTTACGTCGCTCCTATTTCAGATAGCGTATTCGGCTAAGCGGCATCTCAAAGCGCATGAAATGGCGAGTAAAATGCAATACTAAACTTCTAGGATAAGGCAAACAGAGACCCGATTAGATCATTTTATATTTTTGTTAATATAAGAATTCAGCGAAATTCTATCACATATGTTCAATTTACGTCGCTCCTATTTCAGATAGCGTCTTGCGCTAAGCGGCATCTCAAAGCGCATGAAATGACGAGTAAAATGCACTATTAATCTTCTATGATAGGGCAATCAGAGACCCGATTAGATCATTTTATATTTTGTTTAATATAAGATTTCAGGGAAATTCTATCACATTTGTTCAATTTACGTCGCTCCTATTGCAGATAGCGTACTTGGCTGGGCGGCATCTTAAAGCGCATGGAATGGCGAGTAAAACGCACTATTAAACTTCTAGGCTAGGGCGAACAGAGACCCAATTAGATCATTTTACATTAATGTTAGTATGAGAATTCAGCGAAATTCTATCACATTTGTTCAATTTACGTCGCTCCTGTTTCAGATAGCGTATTGGGCTACGCGGCGTCTCAAAGCGCATGAAATGGCGAGTACAATGCACTATTAAACTTCTAGGGTAATGCAAACGGAGACCCGATTAGATCATTTTATATTATGGTTAATATAAGAATTCAGCGTAATTCTATCACATTTGTTCAACTTACGTCGCTCCTATTTCAGATAGCGTACTGGGCTAGACGGCATCTTAAAGCGCGTGGAAGGGCGAGTAAAATGCACTACTAAACTTGTATGAGAGGGCAATCAGAGACCCGATTAGATCATTTTATATTTTGTTTAATATAAGATTTCAAGGAAATTCTATCACATGTGTTCAATTTACGTCGCTCCTATTACAGATAGCGTATTGGGCTAAGCGGCATCTCAAAGCGCATGAAATGCCGAATAAAATGCACTATTAAACTTCTAGGCTAGGCCGAACAGAGACCCGATTAGATCATTTTACATTATGGTTAATAAAAGAATTCAGCGAAATTCTATCACATTTGTTCAACTTACGTCGCTCCTATTTCAGATAGCGTATTGGGCTAAGCGGCATCATAAAGCGCGTGGAATGGCGAGTAAAATGCACTATTAAACTTCTATGATAGGGCGAACAGAGACCCGATTAGATCATTTTACAATATGGTTCATAAAAGAATTCAGCGTAATTCTATCACATTTGTTCAACGTACGTCGCTCCTATTTCAGATAGCGTACTGGGCTAGGCGGCATCTTAAAGCGCGTGGAATGGCGGGTAAAATGCACTATTGAACTTCTATGATAGGGCTATCAGAGACCCGATTAGATCATTTTATATTTTGGTTAATATAAGAATTCAGCGAAACTCTATCATATTTGTTCAATTTACGTCGCTCCTATTTCAGATAGCGTACTGGGCTAAGCGGCATCTCAAAGCGCATGAAATGACGAGTGAAATGCACTATTAAACTTCTAGGATAAGGCAAACAGAGACCCGATTAGATCATTTTATGTTATGGTTAATTTAAGAATTCAGCGAAATACTATCACATTTGTTCAATTTACGTCGCTCCTATTTCAGATAGCTAATTGGGCAAAGCGGCATCTCAAAGCGCATGAAATGACGAGTGAAATGCACTATTAATCTTCTAGGGTAGGGCGAACAGAGACCCGATTAGAACACTTTACATTAAGGTTAATATAAGAATTCAGCGAAAGTCTCTCACATTTGTTCAATTTACGTCGCTGATATTTCAGATAGCGTATTGGGCTAAGCGGCATCTCAATGCGCATGAAATGGCGAGTAAAATGCACTATTAAACTTCTAGGATAAGGCAAACAGAGACCCGATTCGATCATTTTATATTACGGTTAATATAAGAATTCAGCGTAATTCTATCACATTTGTTCAATTTACGTCGCTCCAATTTCAGATAACGTACTGGGCTAGGCGGCATCTTAAAGCGTGTGGAAAGCCGAGGTAAATGCACTATTAAACTTCTATGATAGGGCTATCAGAGACCCGATTAGATCATTTTATATTTTGGTTAATATAAGAATTCAGCGAAATTCTATCACATTTGTTCAACTTACGTCGCTCCTATTTCAGATAGCGTATTGGGCTAAGCGGCATCTCAAAGCGCATGAAATGACGAGTGAAATGCACTATTAAACTTGTAGGATAAGGCAAACAGAGACCCGATTAGATCATTTTATATTTTGGTTACTATAAGAATTCAGCGAAATACTATCACATCTGTTCAATTTGCGTCGCTCCTATTTCAGATAGCTAATTGGGCAAAGCGGCATCTCAAAGCGCCTGAAATGGCGAGTAAAATGCACTATTAATCTTCTAGGGTAGGGCGAACAGAGACCCTATTAGAACACTTTACATTAAGGTTAATATAAGAATTCAGCGAAAGTCTCTCACATTTGTTCAATTTACGTCGCTGATATTTCAGATAGCGTATTGGGCTAAGCGGCATCTCAATGCGCATGAAATGGCGAGTAAAATGCACTATTAAACTTCTAGAATAAGGCAAACGGAGACCCGATTCGATCATTTTATATTACGGTTAATATAAGAATTCAGCGTAATTCTATCACATTTGTTCAATTTACGTCGCTCCAATTTCAGATAGCGTACTGGGCTAGGCGGCATCTTAAAGCGTGTGGATAGGCGAGCTAAATGCACTATTAAACTTCTATGATAGGGCAATCAGAGACCCGACTAGTTCATTTTATATTTTGGTTAATATAAGAATTCAGCGAAACTCTATCATATTTGTTCAATTTACGTCGCTCCTATTTCAGATAGCGTACTGGGCTAAGCGGCATCTCAAAGCGCATGAAATGACGAGTGAAATGCACTATTAAACTTCTAGGATAAGGCAAACAGAGACCCGATTAGATCATTTTATGTTATGGTTAATTTAAGAATTCAGCGAAATACTATCACATTTGTTCAATTTACGTCGCTCCTATTTCAGATAGCTAATTGGGCAAAGCGGCATCTCAAAGCGCATGAAATGACGAGTGAAATGCACTATTAATCTTCTAGGGTAGGGCGAACAGAGACCCGATTAGAACACTTTACATTAAGGTTAATATAAGAATTCAGCGAAAGTCTCTCACATTTGTTCAATTTACGTCGCTGATATTTCAGATAGCGTATTGGGCTAAGCGGCATCTCAATGCGCATGAAATGGCGAGTAAAATGCACTATTAAACTTCTAGGATAAGGCAAACAGAGACCCGATTCGATCATTTTATATTACGGTTAATATAAGAATTCAGCGTAATTCTATCACATTTGTTCAATTTACGTCGCTCCAATTTCAGATAGCGTACTGGGCTAGGCGGCATCTTAAAGCGTGTGGATAGGCGAGCTAAATGCACTATTAAACTTCTATGATAGGGCAATCAGAGACCCGACTAGTTCATTTTATATTTTGGTTAATATAAGAATTCAGCGAAATTCTATCACATTTGTTCAATTTACGTCGCTCCTATTACAGATAGCTTATTGGGCTAAGCGGCATCTCAAACCGCATGAAATGACGAGTGAAATGCACTATTAATCTTCTAGGGTAGGGCGAACAGAGACCCGATTAGAACACTTTACATTAAGGTTAATATAAGAATTCAGCGAAAGTCTCTCACATTTGTTCAATTTACGTCGCTGATATTTCAGATAGCGTATTGGGCTAAGCGGCATCTCAATGCGCATGAAATGGCGAGTAAAATGCACTATTAAACTTCTAGGATGAGGCAAACAGAGACCCGATTCGATCATTTCATATTACGGTTAATATAAGAATTCAGCGTAATTCTATCACATTTGTTCAATTTACGTCGCTCCAATTTCAGATAGCGTACTGGGCTAGGCGGCATCTTAAAGCGTGTGGATAGGCGAGCTAAATGCACTATTAAACTTCTATGATAGGGCAATCAGAGACCCGACTAGATCATTTTATATTTTGGTTAATATAAGAATTCAGCGAAATTCTATCACATTTGTTCAATTTACGTCGCTCCTATTTCAGATAGCTTATTGGGCTAAGCGGCATCTCAAAGCGCATGAAATGACGAGTGAAATGCACTACTAAACTTCTAGGGTAGGGCAAACAGAGACCCGATTAGATCATTTTATGTTATCGTTAATTTAAGATTTCAGCGAAATTCTATCACATTTGTTCAATTTACGTCGCTCCTATTTCAGATAGCGTATTGGGCTAAGCGGCATCTTAAAGCGCGTGGAATGGCGAGTAAAATGCACTATTAAACTTCTATGATAGGGCGAACAGAGACCCGATTAGATCATTTTACAATATGGTTCATAAAAGAATTCAGCGTAATTCTATCACATTTGTTCAACGTACGTCGCTCCTATTTCAGATAGCGTACTGGGCTAGGCGGCATCTTAAAGCGCGTGGAATGGCGGGTAAAATGCACTATTAAACTTCTATGATAGGGCTATCAGAGACCCGATTAGATCATTTTATATTTTGGTTAATATAAGAATTCAGCGAAATTCTATCACATTTGTTCAACTTACGTCGCTCCTATTTCAGATAGCGTATTGGGCTAAGCGGCATCTCAAAGCGCATGAAATGACGAGTGAAATGCACTATTAAACTTCTAGGATAAGGCAAACAGAGACCCGATTAGATCATTTTATATTTTGGTTACTATAAGAATTCAGCGAAATACTATCACATCTGTTCAATTTACGTCGCTCCTATTTCAGATAGCTAATTGGGCAAAGCGGCATCTCAAAGCGCATGAAATGGCGAGTAAAATGCACTATTAAAGTTCTAGGGTAGGGCAAGCAGAGACTCGATTAGATCATTTTATATTATGGTTAATTTAAGAATTCAGCAAAATTCTATCACATTCGTTCAATTTAGGTCGCTCCTATTTCAGATAGCGTCTTGGGCTAAGCGGCATCTCAAAGCGCATGAAATGACGAGTAAAATGCACTATTAATCTTCTATGATAGGGCAATCCGAGACCCGATTAGATCATTTTATATTTTGTTTAATATAAGATTTCAGGGAAATTCTATCACATTTGTTCAATTTACGTCGCTCCTAATTCAGACAGCGTATTGGGCAAAGCGGCATCTCAAAGCGCATGAAATGACGAGTAAAATGCACTATTAAACTTCTAGGGTAGGGCAAACAGAGACCCGATCAGATCATTTTATGTTATGGTTAATTTAAGAATTCAGCAATTTTCTATCACATTTGTTCAATTTACGTCGCTCCTATTTCAGATAGCGTATTGGGCTATGCGGCATCTTAACGCGCTCGGAATGGCGAGTAAAATGCACTATTAAACTTCTATGCTAGGGCAATCAGAGACCCGATTAGATCATTTTATATTTTGGTTAATATAAGAATTCAGTGAAATTCTATCACATTTGTTCAATTTACGTCGCTCCTATTTCAGATAGCGTATTGGGCTAAGCGGCATCTCAAAGCGCATGAAATGACGAGTGAAATGCACTATTCGACTTCTATGGTAGGGCGAACAGAGACCCGATTGGATCATTTTACATTAAGGTTAATATAAGAATTCAACGAAATTCTATCACATTTGTTCGATTTACGTCGCTTCTATTACAGATAGCTTACTGGGCTTAGCGGCATCTCAAAGCGCATGAAATGACGAGTGAAATGCACTATTAAACTTCTAGGGTAGGGCAAACAGAGACCCGATTAGGTCATTTTATATTATGGTTAATTTAAGAATTCAGCAAAATTCTCTCACATTTGTTCAATTTACGTCGTTCCTATTTCAGATAGCGTCCTGGGCTAAGCGGCATCTCAAAGCGCATGAAATGGCGAATAAAATGCACTACTAAACTTCTAGGCTAGGGCGAACAGAGACCCGAGCAGATCATTTTACATTATGGTTAATAAAAGAATGCAGCGTAATTCTATCACATTTGTTCAACTTACGTCGCTCCTATTTCAGATAGCGTATTGGGCTAAGCGGAATCTCAAAGCGCATGAAATGGCGAGTGAAATGCACTATTCGACTTCTATGGTAGGGCGAACAGAGACCCGATTGGATCATTTTACGTTAAGGTTAATATAAGAATTCACGGAAATTCTATCACATTTGTTCAACTTACGTCGCTCCTATTCCAGATAGCGTACTGGGCTAGGCGGCATCTTAAAGCGCGTGGAATGGCGAGTAAAATGCACTACCAATCTTCTATGATAGGGCAATCAGAGACCCGATTAGATCATTTTATATTTTGTTTAATATAAGATTTCAGGGAAATAGTATCACATTTGTTCAATTTGCGTCGCTCCTATTTCAGATAGCGTATTGGGCTAAGCGGCATCACAAAGCGCATGAAATGGCGAACTAAATGCACTATTAAACTTGTAGGCTAGGGCGAACAGAGACCAGATTAGATCATTTTATATTTTGGTTAACATAAGGATTCTGCGAAATTTTATCACATTTGTTCAATTTACGTCGCTCCTATTTCAGATAGCTTATTGGACTAAGCGGCATCTGAAGGCGCATGAAGTGACGAGTAAAATGCACTATTAAACTTCTAGGGTAGGGCAAACAGAGACCCGATTAGATCATTTTATATTATGGTTAATTTAAGATGTCAGCAAAATTCTATCACATTTGTTCAATTTACGTCGCTCCTGTTTCAGATAGCGTGCTGGGCCATGCGGCATCTTAAAGCGCGTGGAATGGCGAGTAAAATACACTATTAACCTTCTATGATAGGGCAATCAGAGACCAGACTAGATTATTTTATACTTTGGTTAATATAAGAATTCAGCGAAATTCTATCACATTTGTTCAATTTACGTCGCTCCTATTTCTGATAGCGTATTGGGCTAGGCGGCATCTCAAAGCGCATGAAATGGCGAGTAAAATGCACTATTAAACTTCTAGGGAAGGGCAAACAGGGACCCGATTAGATCATTTTATATTATGGTTAATTTAAGAATTCAGCCAAATTCTATCACATTTGTTCAATTTACGTCGCTCCTATTTCAGATAGCGTACTGGGCTAGGCGGAATCTTAAAGCGCGTGGATTGGCGAGTAAAATGCACTATTAAACTTCTCTGATAGGGCTATCAGAGACCCGATTAGATCATTTTATATTTTGGTTAATATAAGAATTCAGCGAAATTCTATCACATTTGTTCAACTTACGTCGCTCCTATTTCAGATAGCGTATTGGGCTAAGCGGCATCTCAAAGCGCATAAAATGACGAGTGAAATGCACTATTAATCTTCAAGGGTAGGGCGAACAGAGAACCGATTAGAACATTTTACATTAAGGTTAATATAAGAATTCAGCGAAATTCTCTCACATTTGTTAAATTTACGTCGCTCCTATTTCAGATAGATTATTGGGCAAAGCGGCATCTCAAAGCGCAAGAAATGGCGAGTAAAATGCACTATTAAACTTCTAGGGTAGGGCGAACAGAGACCCGATTAGATCATTTTGTGTTATGGTTAATTTAAGAATTCAGCGAAATTCTATCACATTTGTTCAATTTACGTTGCTCCAATTTCAGATAGCGTACTGGGCTAGGCGGCATCTTAAAGCGTGTGGAAAGGCGAGCTAAATGCACTATTAAACTTCTATGATAGGGCAATCAGAGACCCGACTAGATCATTCTATATTTTGGTTAATATAAGAATTCAGCGAAATTCTATCACATTTGTTCAATTTACGCCGCTCCTATTTCAGATAGCGTACTGGGCTAGGCGGCATCTTAAAGCGCGTGGAATGGCGGGTAAAATGCGCTATTAAACTTCTATGATAGGGCTATCAGAGACCCGATTAGATCATTTTATATTTTGGTTAATATAAGAATTCAGCGAAATTCTATCACATTTGTTCAACTTACGTCGCTCCTATTTCAGATAGCGTATTGGGCTAAGCGGCATCTCAAAGCGCATGAAATGACGAGTGAAATGCACTATTAATCTTCAAGGGTAGGGCGAACAGAGATCCGATTAGAACATTTTACATTAAGGTTAATATAAGAATTCAGCGAAATTCTCTCACATTTGTTCAATTTACGTCGCTCCTATTTCAGATAGCTTATTGGGCAAAGCGGCATCTCAAAGCGCAAGAAATGGCGAGTAAAATGCACTATTAAGCTTCTAGGGTAGGGCGAACAGAGACCCGATTAGATCATTTTACATTAAGGTTAATATAAGTATTCAGGGAAATTCTATCACATTTGTTCAATTTACGTCGCTCCTATTTCAGATAGCGTATTGGGCTACGCGGCATCTCAAAGCGCATGAAATGGCGAATAAAATGCACTATTAAACTTCTAGGCTAGGGCGAACAGAGACCCGAGCAGATCATTTTACATTATGGTTAATAAAAGAATTCAGCGTAATTCTATCACATTTGTTCAACTTACGTCGCCCCTATTTCAGATAGCGTATTGGGCTAGGCGGCATCTTGAAGCGCGTGGAATGGCGAGTAATATGCACTACTAAACTTCTATGATAGGGCAATCAGAGACCCGATTAGATCATTTTATATTTCGGTTAATATAAGAATTCAGCGAAATTCTATCACATTTGTTCAATTTACGTCGCTCCTATTACAGATAACTTATTGTGCTTAGCGGCATCTCAATGCTCATGAAATGGCGAGTAAAATGCACTATTAAACTTCTAGGATAAGGCAAACAGAGACCCGATTAGATCATTTTATATTACGGTTAATATAAGAATTCAGCGTAATTCTATCACATTTGTTCAACTTACGTCGCTCCTCTTTCAGATAGCGTACTGGGCTAGGCGGCATCTTAAAGCGCGTGGAAAGGCGAGTAAAATGCACTATTAAACTTCTATGATAGGGCAATCGGAGACCCGATTAGATCATTTTATATTTTGTTTAAAATAAGATTTCAGGGAAATTCTGTCACATTTGTTCAATTTACGTCGCTCCTATTTCAGTTAGCGTATTGGGCTAAGCAGCATCTCAAAGTGCATGAAATGGCGAGTAAAATGCACTATTAAACTTCTAGGGTAGGGCAAACAGAGACCCGATTAGATCATTTTATATAATGGTTAATTTAAGAATTCAGCAAAATTCTATCAAATTTTTTCAATTTACGTCGTTCCTATTTCAGCTAGCGCACTGGGCTTGGCGGCATCTTAAAACGCGAGGAATGGCGAGTAAAATGCACTGTTAAACTTCTATGATAGGGCAATCAGAGACCCGATTAGATCATTTTATATTTTGTTTAATATAAGATTTCAGGGAAATTCTATCACATTTGTTCAATTTACGTCGCTCCTATTTCAGATAGCGTACTGGGCTAGGCGGCATCTTAAAGCGCGTGGAAAGGCGAGTAAAATGCACTATTACACTTCTAGGGTAGGGCAAACAGAGGCCCGATTAGATCATTTTATATTATGGTTAATTTAAGAATTCACCGAAATTCTATCACATTTGTTCAATTTACGTCGCTCCTATTTCAGATAGCGTATTGGGCTAAGCGGCATCTCAAAGCCCATGAAATGGCGATTAAAATGCACTATTAAACTTCTAGGGTAAGGCAAACAGATACCCGATTAGATCATTTTATATTACGGTTAATATAAGAATTCAGCGTAATTCTATCACATTTGTTCAACTTACGTCGCTTCTATTTCAGATAGCGTACAGGGCTAGGCGGCATCTTAAAGCGCGTGGAAAGGCGAGTAAAATGCACTATTAAACTTCTATGATAGGGCAATCAGAGACCCGATTAGATCATTTTATATTTTGTTTAATATAAGATTTCAGGGAAATTCTGTCACATTTGTTCAATTTACGTCGCTCCTATTTCAGATAGCTTATTGGGCTTAGCGGCATCTGAAAGCGCATGAAATGGCGATTAAAATGCACTATTAAACTTCTATGATAAGGCAAACAGGTACCCGATTAGATCATTTTACATTTTGGTTAATAAAAGAATTCAGCGAAATTCAATCACATTTGCTCAATTTACGTCGCTCCTATTACAGATAGCTTATTGTGCTTAGCGGCAGCTCAAAGCGCATGAAGTGACGAGTGAAATTCACTATTAAACTTCTAGGGTAGGGCAAACAGAGACCCGATTAGATCATTTTATATTATGGTTAATTTAAAAATTCAGCAAAATTCTATCACATTTGTTCAATTTACGTCGCTCCTATTTCAGATAGCGTACTGGGCTAGGCGGCATCCTAAAGCGCGCGGAATGGCGAGTAAAATGCACTATTAAACTTCTATGCTCGGGCAATCAGAGACCCGATTAGATCATTTTATATTTTGTTTAATATAAGATTTCAGGGAAATTCTATCACATTTGTTCAACTTACGTCGCTCCTGTTACAGATAGCGTACTGGGCTAGGCGGCATCTTAAAGCGCGTGGAATGGCGAGTAAAATGCACTATTAAACCTCTAGGGTAAGGCAAGCAGAGACCCGATTAGATCATTTCATATTATGGTTAATTTAAGAATTCAGCAAAATTCTATCACATTTGTTCAATTAACGTCGTTCCTATTTCAGATAGCGTACTGGCCTAGGCGGCATCTTAAAGCGCGTGGAATGGCGAGTAAAATGCACTATTAAACTTCTATGATGGGGCAATCAGAGACCCGATTAGATCATTTAATATTTTGGTTAATATAAGAATTCAGAGTAATGCTATCACATTTGTTCAATTTACGTCGCTCCTATTACAGACAGCTTATTGGGCTTAGCGGCATCTCAAAGCGCATGAAATGACGAGTGAAATGCACTATCAAACTTCTAGGGTAGGGCAAACAGAGACCCGATTAGATCATTTTATATTATGGTTAATTTAAGAATTCAGCAAAATTCTATCACATTTGTTCAATTTACGTCGTTCCTATTTCAGATAGCGTCCTGGGCTAAGCGGCATCTAATAGCGCATGAAATGGCGAGTAAAATGCACTATTAAACTTCTAGGGTAGGGCAAACAGAGACCCGATTAGATCATTTTATATTACGGTTAATATAAGAATTCAGCGTAATTCTATCACATTTTTTCAACTTACGTCGCTCCTATTTAAGATAGCGTACTGGGCTAGGCGGAATATCAAAGCGCGTGGAAGGGCGAGTAAAATGCACTACTAAACTTCTATGATCGGGCAATCAGAGACCCGATTAGATCATTTTATATTTTGGTTAATATCAGAATTCAGCGAAATTCTCTCACATTTGTTCAATTTACGTCGCTGATATTCCAGATAGCGTATTGGGCTAAGCGGCATCTCAATGCGCATGAAATGGTGAGTAAAATGCACTATTAAACTTCTAGGATAAGGCAAACAGAGACCCGATTAGATCATTTTCTATTTTGTTTAATATAAGAATTCAGCGAAATTCTATCAGATTTGTTCAATTTACGTCGCTCCTATTTCAGATAGCGTATTGGGAGTAGCGGCATCTCAAAGCGCATGAAATGGCGAGTAAAATGCACTATTAAGCTTCAAGGGTAGGGCAAACAGAGAGCCGATTAGATCATTTTATATTATGATTCATTTAAGAGGTCAGCAAAATTCTATCACATTTGTTCAATTTACGTCGTTCCTATTTCAGATAGCGTACTGGGCTAGGCGGCATCTTAAAGCGCGTGGAAAGGCGAGTAAAATGCACTATTAAACTTCTATGATAGGGCAATCAGAGACCCGATTAGATCATTTTATATTTTGTTTAATATAAGATTTCAGGGAAATTCTGTCACATTTGTTCAATTTACGTCGCTCCTATTTCAGATAGCTTATTGGGCTTAGCGGCATCTGAAAGCGCATGAAATGGCGATTAAAATGCACTATTAAACTTCTATGATAAGGCAAACAGGTACCCGATTAGATCATTTTATATTACGGTTAATATAAGAATTCAGCGTAATTCTATCACATTTGTTCAACTTACGTCGCTCCTCTTTCAGATAGCGTACTGGGCTAGGCGGCATCTTAAAGCGCGTGGAATGGCGAGTAAAATGCACTATTAAACTTCAATGATAGGGCTATCAGAGACCCGATTAGATCATTTTATATTTTGATTAATATAAGAATTCAGTGAAATTCTATCACATTTGTTCAATTTACGTCGCTCCTATTTCAGTTAGCGTATTGGGCTAAGCAGCATCTCAAAGTGCAGGAAATGGCGAGTAAAATGCACTATTAAACTTCTAGGGTAGGGCAAACAGAGACCCGATTAGATCATTTTATATTTTGGTTAATATAAGAATTCAGCGAAATTCTATCAGATTTGTTCAATTTACGTCGCTCCTATTTCAGATAGCGTATTGGGAGTAGCGGCATCTCAAAGCGCATGAAATGGCGAGTAAAATGCACTATTAAACTTCAAGGGTAGGGCAAACAGAGACCCGATTAGATCATTTTATATTATGGTTAATTTAAGAATTCAGAAAAATTCTATCACATTTGTTCAATTTACGTCGTTCCTATTTCAGATAGCGTATTGGGCTATGCGGCATCTCAAAGCGCATGAAATGACGAGTAAAATGCACTATTAAACTTGTAGGGTAGGGCAAACAGAGACCCGATTAGATCATTTTATATTACGGTTAATATAAGAGTTCAGCGTAATTCTATCACATTTGTTCAAATTACGTCGCTCCTATTTCAGATAGCGTACTGGGATAGGCGGCATCTCAAAGCGCGTGGAAGGGCGAGTAAAATGCACTACTAAACTTCTATGATAGGGCAATCAGAGACCCGATTAGATCATTTTATATTTTGGTTAATATAAGAATTCAGGGAAATTCTCTCACATTTGTTCAATTTACGTCGCTGATATTTCAGATAGCGTATTGGGCTAAGCGGCATCTCAAAGCGCAAGAAATGTCGAGTAAAATGCACTATTAAACTTCTAGGGTAGGGCAAACAGAGACCCGATAAGATCATTTTATATTATGGTTAATTTAAGAATTCAGCGAAATTCTATCACATTTGTACAATTTACGTCGCTCCTATTTCAGATAGCGTATTGGGCTAGGCGGCATCTCAAAGCGCATGAAATGGCGAGTATAATGCACTATTAAACGTCTAGAATAAGGCAAACAGAGACCCGATTAGATCATTTTATATTACGGTTAATATAAGAATTCAGCGTAATTCTATCACATTTGTTCAACTTACGTCGCTCCTCTTTCAGATAGCGTAGTGGGCTAGGCGGCATCACAAAGCGCGTGGAATGGCGAGTAAAATGCACCATTAAACTTCTATGATAGGGCTATCAGAGACCCGATTAGATCATTTTATATTTTGGTTAATATAAGAATTCAGTGAAATTCTAACACATTTGTTCAATTTACGTCGCTCCTATTTCAGATAGCGTACTGGGCTAGGCTGCATCATAAAGCGCGTGGAATGGCGAGTAAAATGCACTATTAAACTTCTAGGATAAGGCAAACAGAGACCCGATTAGATCATTTTATATTACGGTTAATATAAGAATTCAGCGTAATTCTATCACATTTGTTCAACTTACGTCGCTCCTCTTTCAGATAGCGTACTGGTCTAGGCGGCATCTTAAAGCGCGTGGAATGGCGAGTAAAATGTACTATTAAACTTCTATGTATAGGGCTATCAGAGACCCGATTAGATCATTTTATATTTTGGTTAATATAAGAATTCAGTGAAATTCTATCACATTTGTTCAATTTACGTCGCTCCTATTTCAGTTAGCGTATTGGGCTAAGCAGCATCTCAAAGTGCATGAAATGGCGAGTAAAATGCACTATTAAACTTCTAGGATAGGGCAAACAGAGACCCGATTAGATCATTTTATATTATGGTTAATTTAAGAATTCACCGAAATTCTATCACATTTGTTCAATTTACGTCGCTCCTATTTCAGATAGCGTATTGGGCTAAGCGGCATCTCAAAGCCCATGAAATGGCGATTAAAATGCACTATTAAACTTCTAGGGTAAGGCAAACAGATACCCGATTAGATCATTTTATATTACGGTTAATATAAGAATTCAGCGTAATTCTATCACATTTGTTCAACTTACGTCGCTTCTATTTCAGATAGCGTACAGGGCTAGGCGGCATCTTAAAGCGCGTGGAAGGATGTGTAAAATGCACTACTAATCTTCCATGATAGGGCAATCAGAGACCCGATTAGATCATTTTACATTTTGTTTAACATAAGATTTCAGGGACATTCTATCACATTTGTTTAATTTACGTCGCTGCTATTTCAGATAGCGTATTGGGCTAAGCGGCATCTCAAAGCGCATGAAATGGCGAATAAAATGCACTATTAAACTTCTAGGCGAGGGCGAACAGAGACCCGATTAGATCATTCTACATTTTGGTTAACAAAAGAATTCAGCGAAATTCTATCACATTTGCTCAATTTACGTCGCTCCTATTACAGATAGCTTATTGTGCTTAGCGGCATCTCAAAGCGTATGAAGTGATGAGTGAAATGCACTATTAAACTTCTAGGGTAGGGCAAACAGAGACCCGATTAGATCATTTTATATTATGGTTAATTTAAGAATTCAGCAAAATTCTATCACAATTGTTCAATTTACGTCGCTCCTATTTCAGATAGCGTACTGGGCTAGGCGGCATCCTAAAGCGCGCGGAATGGCGAGTAAAATGCACTATTAAACTTCTATGCTCGGGCAATCAGAGACCCGATAAGATCATTTTATATTTTGTTTAATATAAGATTTCAGGGAAATTCTATCACATTTGTTCAATTTACGTCGCTCCTATTTCAGATAGCGTACTGGGCTAGGCGGCATCTTAAAGCGCGTGGAAAGGCGAGTAAAATGCACTATTAAGCTTCTATGATAGGGCAATCAGAGACCCGATTAGATCATTTTATATTACGGTTAATATAAGAATTCAGCGTAATTCTATCACATTTGTTCAACTTACGTCGCTCCTATTACAGATAGCGTACTGGGCTAGGCGGCATCTTAAAGCGCGTGGAATGGCGAGTAAAATGCACTATTAAACCTCTAGGGTAAGGCAAGCAGAGACCCGATTAGATCATTTCATATTATGGTTAATTTAAGAATTCAGCAAAATTCTATCACATTTGTTCAATTAACGTCGTTCCTATTTCAGATAGCGCACTGGGCTAAGCGGCATCTTAAAGCGCGTGGAATGGCGAGTTAAATGCACTATTAAACTTCTATGATAGGGCAATCAGAGACCCGATTAGATCATTTTATATTACGGTTAATATAAGAATTCAGCGTAATTCTATCACATTTGTTCAAATTACGTGGCTCCTGTTTCAGATAGCGTACTGGGCTAGGCGGCATCTCAAAGCGCGTGGAAGGGCGAGTAAAATGCACTACTAAACTTCTATGATAGGGCCATCAGAGACCCGATTAGATCATTTTATATTTTGGTTAATATAAGAATTCAGGGAAATTCTCTCACATTTGTTCAGTTTACGTCGCTGATATTTCAGATAGCGTATTGGGCTAAGCGGCATCTCAAAGCGCAAGAAATGTCGAGTAAAATGCACTATTAAACTTCTAGGGTAGGGCAAACAGAGACCCGATAAGATCATTTTATATTATGGTTAATTTAAGAATTCAGCGAAATTCTATCATATTTGTTCAATTTACGTCACTCCTATTTCAGATAGCGTATTGGGCTAAGCGGCATCTCAATGCGCATGAAATGGCGGGTAAAATGCACTATTATACTTCTAGGGTAGGGCAAACAGAGACCAGATTAGATCAGTTTATATTATGATTAATTTAAGAAGTCAGCAAAGTTCTATCACATTTGTTCAAGTTACGTCGTTCCTATTTCAGATAGCGTACTGGGCTAGGCGGCATCTTAAAGCGCGTGGAAAGGCGAGTAAAATGCACTATTAAACTTCTATGATAGGGCAATCAGAGACCCGATTAGATCATTTTATATTACGGTTAATATAAGAATTCAGCGTAATTCTATCACATTTGTTCAACTTACGTCGCTCCTCTTTCAGTTAGCGTATTGGGCTAAGCAGCATCTCAAAGTGCATGAAATGGCGAGTAAAATGCACTATTAAACTTCTAGGGTAGGGCAAATAGAGACCCGATTAGATCATTTTATATAATGGTTAATTTAAGAATTCAGCAAAATTCTATCAAATTTTTTCAATTTACGTCGTTCCTATTTCAGCTAGCGTACTGGGCTTGGCGGCATCTTAAAACGCGAGGAATGGCGAGTAAAATGCACTGTTAAACTTCTATGATAGGGCAATCAGAGACCCGATTAGATCATTTTATATTTTGTTTAACATAAGATTTCAGGGACATTCTATCACATTTGTTTAATTTACGTCGCTGCTATTTCAGATAGCGTATTGGGCTAAGCGGCATCTCAAAGCGCATGAAATGGCGAATAAAATGCACTATTAAACTTCTAGGCGAGGGCGAACAGAGACCCGATTAGATCATTTTACATTTTGGTTAATAAAAGAATTCAGCGAAATTCTATCACATTTGCTCAATTTACGTCGCTCCTATTACAGATAGCTTATTGTGCTTAGCGGCATCTCAAAGCGCATGAAGTGACGAGTGAAATGCACTATTAAACTTCTAGGGTAGGGCAAACAGAGACCCGATTAGATCATTTTATGTTATGGTTAATTTATGAATTCAGCAAAATTCTATCACATTTGTTCAATTTACGTCGCTCCTATTTCAGATAGCGTACTGGGCTAGGCGGCATCCTAAAGCGCGCGGAATGGCGACTAAAATGCACTATTAAACTTCTATGCTAGGGCAATCAGAGACCCGATTAGATCATTTTATATTTTGTTTAATATAAGATTTCAGGGAAATTCTATCACATTTGTTCAACTTACGTCGCTCCTATTTCAGATAGCGTACAGGGCTAGGCGGCATCTTAAAGCGCGTGGAAGGACGAGTAAAATGCACTACTAAACTTCTAGGGTAGGGCAAACAGAGACCCGATTAGATCATTTTATATTATGGTTAATTTAAGAATTCAGCAAAATTCTATCACATTTGTTCAATTTACGTCGCTCCTATTTCAGATAGCGTACTGTGCTAGGCGGCATCCTAAAGCGCGCGGAATGGCGAGTAAAATGCACTATTAAACTTCTATGCTAGGGCAATCAGAGACCCGATTAGATCATTTTATATTTTGTTTAATATAAGATTTCAGGGAAATTCTATCACATTTGTTCAATTTACGTCGCTCCTATTTCAGAGCGCGCACTGGGCTAGGCGGCATCTTAAAGCGCGTGGAAAGGCGAGTAAAATGCACTATTAAACTTCTCTGATAGGGCAATCAGAGACCCGATTAGATCATTTTATATTACGGTTAATATAAGAATTCAGCGTAATTCTATCACATTTGTTCAACTTACGTCGCTCCTATTTCAGATAGCGTAGTGAGCTAGGTGGCATCGTAAAGCGCAAGAAATGGCGAGTAAAATGCACTCTTAAACTTCTATGATAGGGCAATCAGAGACCCGATTAGATCATTTTACATTTTGTTTAATATAAGATTTCAGGGACATTCTATCACATTTGTTTAATTTACGTCGCTGCTATTTCAGATAGCGTATTGGGCTAAGCGGCATCTCAAAGCGCATGAAATGGCGAATAAAATGCACTATTCAACTTCTAGGCGAGGGCGAACAGAGACCCGATTAGATCATTTTACATTTTGCTTAATAAAAGAATTCAGCGAAATTCTATCACATTTGCTCAATTTACGTCGCTCCTACTTCAGATAGCGTACTGGGCTAGGCGGCATCCTAAAGCGCGCGGAATGGCGAGTAAAATGCACTATTAAACTTCTATGCTAGGGCAATCAGAGACCCGATTAGATCATTTTATATTTTGTTTAATATAAGATTTCAGGGAAATTCTATCACATTTGTTCAATTTACGTCGCTCCTATTTCAGACAGCGTACTGGGCTAGGCGGCATGTTAAAGCGCGTGGAAAGGGGAGTAAAATGCACTATTAAACTTCTATGATAGGGCAATCAGAGACCCGATTAGATCATTTAATATTTTGGTTAATATAAGAATTCAGCGAAATTCTCTCACATTTGTTCAATTTACGTCGCTGATATTTCAGATAGCGTATTGGACTAAGCGGCATCTCAAAGCGCAAGAAATGTTGAGTAAAATGCACTATTAAACTTCTAGGGTAGTGCAAACAGAGACCCGTTAAGATCATTTTATATTATGGTTAATTTAAGAATTCAGCGAAATTCTCTCAGATTTGTTCAATTTACGTCGCTGATATTTCAGATAGCGTATTGGGCTAAGCGGCATCTCAAAGCGCGAGAAATGGCGAGTAAAATGCACTATTAAACTTCTAGGGTAGGGCAAACAGAGACCCGATTAGATCATTTTATATTTTGGTTAATATAAGAATTCAGCGAAATTCTCTCACATTTGTTCAATTTACGTCGCTGATATTTCAGATAGCGTATTGGGCTAAGCGGCATCTCAAAGCGCGAGAAATGGCGAGTAAAATGCACTATTAAACTTCTAGGGTAGGGCAAACAGAGACCCGATTAGATCATTTTATATTTTGGTTAATATAAGAATTCAGCGAAATTCTATCACATTTGTTCAATTTACGTCGCTCCTATTTCAGATAGCGTATTGGGCTAAGCGGCATCTCAAAGCGCATGAAATGGCGAGTAAAGTGCACTACTAAACTTCTAGGATAAGGCAAACAGAGATCCGATTAGATCATTTTATATTACGGTTAATATAAGAATTCAGCGTAATTCTGTCACACTTGTTCAATTTACGTTGCTCCTATTTCAAATAGCGTACTCGGATAGGCGGCATCTTAAAGCGCGTGGAATGGCGAGTAAAATGCACTATTAAACTTCTAGAGTAGGGCGAACAGAGACCCGATTAGATCATTTTACATTAAGGTTAATATAAGAATTCAGCGTAATTCTGTCACATTTGTTCAACTTACGTAGCTCCTATTTCAGATAGCGTACTGGGCTAGGCGGCACCTTAAAGCGCGTGGAATGGCGAGTAAAATGCACTATCAAACTTCTATGATAGGGCAATCAGAGACCCGATTAGATCATTTTGTATTTTGGTTAATATAAGAATTCAGCGAAATTCTATCACATTTGTTCAATTTACGTCGCTCCTATTTCAGATAGCGTATTGGGCTAAGCGGCATCTCAAAGCGCATGAAATGGCGAGTAAAATGCACTATTAAACTTCAAGGGTAAGGCAAACAGAGACCCGATTAGATCATTTTATATTACGGTCAATTTAAGAATTCAGCATAATTCTTTCTCATTTCTTCAATTTACATCGCTCCTATTTCAGATAGCGTACTGGGCTAGGCGGCATCTTAAAGCGCATGGAATAGCGAGTAAAATGCACTATTAAACTTCTATGATAGGGCAATCAGAGACCCGATTAGATCATTTTATATTTTGGTTAATATAAGAATTCAGCGAAATTCTATCACATTTGTTCAACTTACGTCGCTCCTATTTCAGATAGCGTACTGGGCTAGGCGGAATCTCAAAGCGCGTGGAAGGGCGAGTTTAATGCACTACTAAACTTCTATGATCGGGCAATCAGAGACCCGATTACATCATTTTATATTTTGGTTAATATAAGAATTCAGCGAAATTCTCTCACATTTGTTCAATTTACGTCGCTGATATTTCAGATAGCGTATTGGGCTAAGCGGCATCTCAAGGCGCAAGAAATGTGGAGTAAAATGCACTATTAAACTTCTAGGGTAGGGCAAACAGAGACCCGATAAGATCATTTTATATTATGGTTAATTTAAGAATTCAGCGAAATTCTATCACATTTGTTCCATTTACGTCGCTCCTATTTCAGATAGCGTACTGGGCTAGGCGGCATCCTAAAGCGCGCGGAATGGCGAGTAAAATGCACTATTAAACTTCTATGCTAGGGCAATCAGAGACCCGATTAGATCATTTTATATTTTGTTTAATATAAGATTTCAGGGAAATTCTATCACATTTGTTCAATTTACGTCGCTCCTATTTCAGATAGCGTACTGGGCTAGGCGGCATCTTAAAGCGCGTGGAAAGGCGAGTAAAATGCACTACTAAACTTCTATGATAGGGCAATCAGAGACCCGATTAGATCATTTAATATTTTGGTTAATATAAGAATTCAGCGTAATGCTATCACATTTGTTCAATTTACGTCGCTCCTATTACAGACAGCTTATTGGGCTTAGCGGCATCTCAAAGCGCATGAAATGACGAGTGAAATGCACTATTAAACTTCTACGGTTGGTCGAAGAAAGACCCAATTAGATCATTTTACATTAAGGTTAATATAAGAATTCAGGGAAATTCTATCACATTTGTTCAATTTACGTCGCTCCTATTTCAGATAGCGTACTGGGCTAGGCGGCATCTTAAAGCGCGTGGAAGGGCGAGTAAAATGCACTACTAAACTTCTAGGGTAGGGCAAACAGAGACCCGATTAGATCATTTTATATTACGGTTAATATAAGAATTCAGAGTAATTCTGTCACATTTGTTCAATTTACGTCGCCCCTATTTCAGATAGCGTATTGGGCTAAGCGGCATCTCAAAGCGCATGAAATGGCGAGTCAAATGCACTGTTAAACTTCTATGATAGGGAAATCAGAGACCCGATTAGATTATTTTATATTTTGGTTAATATAATAATTCAGCGAAATTCTATCACATTTGTTCAATTTACGTCGCTCCTATTTCAGATAGCGTATTGGGCTAAGCGGCATCTCAAAGCGCATGAAATGGCGAGTAAAATGCACTAGTAAACTTCTAGGGTAGGGCAATCAGAGACCCGATTAGATCATTTTATATTTTGGTTAATATAAGAATTCAGCGAAATTCTATCACATTTGTTCAATTTACGTCGCTCCTATTTCAGATAGCGTATTGGGCTAAGCGGCATCTCAAAGCGCATGAAATGGCGAGTAAAATGCACTAGTAAACTTCTAGGGTAGGGCAATCAGAGACCCGATTAGATCATTTTATATTTTGGTTAATATAAGAATTCCGCGAAATTTTATCACATTTGTTCAATTTACGTCGCTCCTATTTCAGATAGCTTATTGGGCTAAGCGGCATCGCAAAGCGCATGAAATGACGAGTGAAATGCACTATTACACTTCTAGGGTAGGGCAAACAGAGACCCGATTAGATCATTTTACATTAAGGGTAATATAAGAATTCAGGGAAATTCTATCACATTTGTTCAACATACGTCGCTCCTATTTCAGATAGCGTACTGGGCTAGGCGGCATCTTAAAGCGCGTGGAATGGCGAGTAAAATGCACTATTAAACTTCTATGGTAGGGCAATCAGAGAACCGATTAGATCATTTTATATTACGGTTAATATAAGAATTCAGCGTAATTCTACCACATTTGTTCAACTTTCGTCGCTCCTATTTCAGATAGCGTACTGAGCTAGGAGGCATCTTAAAGCGCGTGGAATGGCGAGTAAAATGCAATATTAAACTTCGATGATAGGGCAATCAGAGACCCGATTAGATCATTTTATATTTTGGTTATTATAAAAATTCAGCGAAATTCTATCACAATTGTTCAATTTACGTCGCTCCTATTTCAGATAGCGTATTGGGCTAAGCGGCAACTCATAGCGCATGAAATGGCGAGTAACATGCACTATTACACTTCTAGGATAAGGCAAACAGAGACCCGATTAGATCATTTTATATTACGGTTAATATAAGAATTCAGCGTAATTCTATCACATTTGTTCAACTTACATCGCTCCTCTTTCAGATAGCGTACTGGGCTAGGCGGCATCTTAAAGCGCGTGGAATGGCGAGTAAAATGCACTATTAAACTTCTATGATAGGGCTATCAGAGACCCGATTAGATCATTTTATATTTTGGTTAATATAAGAATTCAGCGAAATTCTATCACATTTGTTCAATTTACGTCGCTCCTATTTCAGATAGCGTACTGGGCTAAGCGGCATCTCAAAGCGCATGAAATGGCGAGTAAAATGCACTATTAAAGTTCTAGGATAAGGCAAACAGAGACCCGATTAGATCATTTTATATTACGGTTAATATAAGAATTCAGCGTAATTCTGTCACATTTGTTCAACTTACGTAGCTCCTATTTCAGATAGCGTACTGGGCTAGGCGGCAACTTAAAGCGCGTGGAATATCGAGTAAAATACACTATCAAACTTCTATGATAGGGCAATCAGAGACCCGATTAGATCATTTCATATTTTGGTTAATATTAGAATTCAGCGAAATTCTATCACATTTGTTCAATTTACGTCGCTCCTATTTCAGATAGCGTATTCGGCTAAGCGGCATCTCAAAGCGCATGAAATGGCGAGTAAAGTGCACTACTAAACTTCTAGGATAAGGCAAACAGAGATCCGATTAGATCATTTTATATTACGGTTAATATAAGAATTCAGCGTAATTCTGTCACACTTGTTCAATTTACGTTGCTCCTATTTCAAATAGCGTACTCGGATAGGCGGCATCTTAAAGCGCGTGGAATGGCGAGTAAAATGCACTATTAAACTTCTAGAGTAGGGCGAACAGAGACCCGATTAGATCATTTTACATTAAGGTTAATATAAGAATTCAGCGTAATTCTGTCACATTTGTTCAACTTACGTAGCTCCTATTTCAGATAGCGTACTGGGCTAGGCGGCATCTTAAAGCGCGTGGAATGGCGAGTAAAATGCACTATCAAACTTCTATGATAGGGCAATCAGAGACCCGATTAGATCATTTTGTATTTTGATTAATATAAGAATTCAGCGAAATTCTATCACATTTGTTCAATTTACGTCGCTCCTATTTCAGATAGCGTATTGGGCTAAGCGGCATCTCAAAGCGCATGAAATGGCGAGTAAAATGCACTATTAAACTTCAAGGGTAAGGCAAACAGAGACCCGATTAGATCATTTTATATTATGGTTAATTTAAGAATTCAGTGAAATTCTATCACATTTGTTCAATTTACGTCGCTCCTATTGCAGATAGCGTATTGGGCTAAGCGGCATCTTAAAGCGCGTGGAATGGCGAGTAAAATTCACTATTAAACTTCTATGATAGGGCAATCAGAGACCCGATTTGATCATTTTTTATTTTGGTTAATATAAGAATTCAGCGAAATTCTATCACATTTGGTCAATTTACGTCGCTCCTATTTCAGATAGCTTATTGGGCTAAGCGGCATCTCAAAGCGCATGAAATGACTAGTGAAATGCACTATTAAACTTCTAGGGTAGGGCGAACGAAGACCCGATTAGATCATTTTACATTGAGGTTAATATAAGAATTCAGCGAAATTCTATCACATTTGTTCAATTTACGTCGCTCCTATTTCAGATAGCGTATTGGGCTAAGCGGCATCTCAAAGCGCATAAAATGGCGAGTAAAATGCACTAGTAAACTTCTAGGGTAGGGCAATCAGAGACCCGATTAGATCATTTTATATTTTGATTATTATAAAAATGCAGCGAAATTCTATCACAATTGTTCAATTTACGTCGCTCCTATTTCAGATAGCGTATTGGGCTAAGCGGCAGCTCAAAGCGCATGAAATGGCGAGCAACATGCACTATTACACTTCTAGGATAAGGCAAACAGAGACCCGATTAGATCATTTTATATTACGGTTAATATAAGAATTCAGCGTAATTCTATCACATTTGTTCAACTTACGTCGCTCCTCTTTCAGATAGCGTACTGGGCTAGGCGGCATCTTAAAGCGCGTGGAATGGCGAGTAAAATGCACTATTAAACTTCTATGATAGGGCTATCAGAGACCCGATTAGATCATTTTATATTTTGGTTAATATAAGAATTCAGCGAAATTCCATCACATTTGTTCAATTTACGTCGTTCCTATTTCAGATAGCGTATTGGGCTAAGCGGCATCTCAAAGCGCATGAAATGGCGAGTGAAATGCACTATTAAACTTCTAGGGTAGGGCGAACGAAGACCCGATTAGATCATTTTACATTGAGGTTAATATAAGAATTCAGCGAAATTCTATCACATTTGTTCAATTTACGTCGCTCCTATTTCAGATAGCGTATTGGGCTAAGCGGCATCTCAAAGCGCGTGGAATGGCGAGTAAAATGCACTATTAAACTTCTAGGTAGGGCAATCAGAGAACCGATTAGATCATTTTATATTACGGTTAATATAAGAATTCAGCGTAATTCTGTCACATTTGTTCAACTTACGTAGCTCCTATTTCAGATAGCGTACTGGGCTAGGCGGCACCTTAAAGCGCGTGGAATGGCGGGTAAAATGCACTATTAAACTTCAATGATAGGGCAATCAGAGACCCGATTAGATCATTTTATGTTTTGGTTAGTATAAGAATTCAGCGAAATTCTATCACATTTGTTCAATTTACGTCGCTCCTATTTCAGATAGCGTACTGGGCTAAGCGGCATCTCAAAGCGCATGAAATAGCGAGTAAAATGCACTATTAAACTTCTAGGATAAGGCAAACAGCGACCCGATTAGATCATTTTATATTACGGTAAATATAAGAATTCAGCGTAATTCTGTCACATTTGTTCAACTTACGTAACTCCTATTTCAGATAGCGTATTGGTCTAAGCGGCATCTCAAAGCGCATGAAATGGCGAGTAAAATGCACTATTAAACTTCTAGGATAAGGCAAACAGAGACCCGATTAGATCATTTTATATTGCGGTTAATATAAGAATTCAGCGTAACTCTGACACATTTGTTCAACTTACGTAGCTCCTATTTCAGACAGCGTACTGGGCTAGGCGGCATCTTAAAGCGCGTGGAATGGCGGGTAAAATGCACTATTAAACTTCAATGATAGGGCAATCAGAGACCCGATTAGATCATTTTATGTTTTGGTTAATATAAGAATTCACCGAAATTCTGTCACATTTGTTCAATTTACGTCGCTCCTATTTCTGATAGCGTATTGGGCTAAGCGGCATCTCAAAGCCCATGAAATGGCGATTAAAATGCACTATTAAACTTCTAGGGTAAGGCAAACAGATACCCGATTAGATCATTTTATATTACGGTTAATATAAGAATTCAGCGTAATTCTATCACATTTGTTCAACTTACGTCGCTTCTATTTCAGATAGCGTACAGGGCTAGGCGGCATCTTAAAGCGCGTGGAAGGGTGAGTAAAATGCACTACTAATCTTCCATGATAGGGCAATCAGAGACCCGATTAGATCATTTTACATTTTGTTTAACATAAGATTTCAGGGACATTCTATCACATTTGTTTAATTTACGTCGCTGCTATTTCAGATAGCGTATTGGGCTAAGCGGCATCTCAAAGCGCATGAAATGGCGAATAAACTGCACTATTAAACTTCTAGGCGAGGGCGAACAGAGACCCGATTAGATCATTTTACATTTTGGTTAATAAAAGAATTCAGCGAAATTCAATCACATTTGCTCAATTTACGTCGCTCCTATTACAGATAGCTTATTGTGCTTAGCGGCAGCTCAAAGCGCATGAAGTGACGAGTGAAATTCACTATTAAACTTCTAGGGTAGGGCAAACAGAGACCCGATTAGATCATTTTATATTATGGTTAATTTAAAAATTCAGCAAAATTCTATCACATTTGTTCAATTTACGTCGCTCCTATTTCAGATAGCGTACTGGGCTAGGCGGCATCCTAAAGCGCCCGGAATGGCGAGTAAAATGCACTATTAAACTTCTATGCTCGGGCAATCAGAGACCCGATTAGATCATTTTATATTTTGTTTAAAATAAGATTTCAGGGAAATTCTATCACATTTGTTCAACTTACGTCGCTCCTGTTACAGATAGCGTACTGGGCTAGGCGGCATCTTAAAGCGCGTGGAATGGCGAGTAAAATGCACTATTAAACCTCTAGGGTAAGGCAAGCAGAGACCCGATTAGATCATTTCATATTATGGTTAATTTAAGAATTCAGCAAAATTCTATCACATTTGTTCAATTAACGTCGTTCCTATTTCAGATAGCGTACTGGCCTAGGCGGCATCTTAAAGCGCGTGGAATGGCGAGTAAAATGCACTATTAAACTTCTATGATAGGGCAATCAGAGACCCGATTAGATCATTTAATATTTTGGTTAATATAAGAATTCAGAGTAATGCTATCACATTTGTTCAATTTACGTCGCTCCTATTACAGACAGCTTATTGGGCTTAGCGGCATCTCAAAGCGCATGAAATGACGAGTGAAATGCACTATCAAACTTCTAGGGTAGGGCAAACAGAGACCCGATTAGATCATTTTATATTATGGTTAATTTAAGAATTCAGCAAAATTCTATCACATTTGTTCAATTTACGTCGTTCCTATTTCAGATAGCGTCCTGGGCTAAGCGGCATCTAATAGCGCATGAAATGGCGAGTAAAATGCACTATTAAACTTCTAGGGTAGGGCAAACAGAGACCCGATTAGATCATTTTATATTACGGTTAATATAAGAATTCAGCGTAATTCTATCACATTTTTTCAACTTACGTCGCTCCTATTTAAGATAGCGTACTGGGCTAGGCGGAATATCAAAGCGCGTGGAAGGGCGAGTAAAATGCACTACTAAACTTCTATGATCGGGCAATCAGAGACCCGATTAGATCATTTTATATTTTGGTTAATATCAGAATTCAGCGAAATTCTCTCACATTTGTTCAATTTACGTCGCTGATATTCCAGATAGCGTATTGGGCTAAGCGGCATCTCAATGCGCATGAAATGGTGAGTAAAGTGCACTATTAAACTTCTAGGATAAGGCAAACAGAGACCCGATTAGATCATTTTATATTTTGGTTAATATAAGAATTCAGCGAAATTCTATCAGATTTGTTCAATTTACGTCGCTCCTATTTCAGATAGCGTATTGGGAGTAGCGGCATCTTAAAGCGCGTGGAAAGGCGAGTAAAATGCACTATTAAACTTCTATGATAGGGCAATCAGAGACCCGATTAGATCATTTTATATTTTGATTAATATAAGAATTCAGTGAAATTCTATCACATTTGTTCAATTTACGTCGCTCCTATTTCAGTTAGCGTATTGGGCTAAGCAGCATCTCAAAGTGCATGAAATGGCGAGTAAAATGCACTATTAAACTTCTAGGGTAGGGCAAACAGAGACCCGATTAGATCATTTTATATTTTGGTTAATATAAGAATTCAGCGAAATTCTATCAGATTTGTTCAATTTACGTCGCTCCTATTTCAGATAGCGTATTGGGAGTAGCGGCATCTCAAAGCGCATGAAATGGCGAGTAAAATGCACTATTAAACTTCAAGGGTAGGGCAAACAGAGACCCGATTAGATCATTTTATATTATGGTTAATTTAAGAATTCAGAAAAATTCTATCACATTTGTTCAATTTACGTCGTTCCTATTTCAGATAGCGTATTGGGCTATGCGGCATCTCAAAGCGCATGAAATGACGAGTAAAATGCACTATTAAACTTGTAGGGTAGGGCAAACAGAGACCCGATTAGATCATTTTATATTACGGTTAATATAAGAATTCAGCGTAATTCTATCACATTTGTTCAAATTACGTCGCTCCTATTTCAGATAGCGTACTGGGATAGGCGGCATCTCAAAGCGCGTGGAAGGGCGAGTAAAATGCACTACTAAACTTCTATGATAGGGCAATCAGAGACCCGATTAGATCATTTTATATTTTGGTTATTATAAGAATTCAGGGAAATTCTCTCACATTTGTTCAATTTACGTCGCTGATATTTCAGATAGCGTATTGGGCTAAGCGGCATCTCAAAGCGCAAGAAATGTCGAGTAAAATGCACTATTAAACTTCTAGGGTAGGGCAAACAGAGACCCGATAAGATCATTTTATATTATGGTTAATTTAAGAATTCAGCGAAATTCTATCACATTTGTTCAATTTACGTCGCTCCTATTTCAGATAGCGTATTGGGCTAAGCGGCATCTCAAAGCGCATGAAATGGCGAGTATAATGCACTATTAAACGTCTAGAATAAGGCAAACAGAGACCCGATTAGATCATTTTATATTACGGTTAATATAAGAATTCAGCGTAATTCTATCACATTTGTTCAACTTACGTCGCTCCTCTTTCAGATAGCGTATTGGGCTAGGCGGCATCACAAAGCGCGTGGAATGGCGAGTAAAATGCACTATTAAACTTCTATGATTGGGCTATCAGAGACCCGATTAGATCATTTTATATTTTGGTTAATATAAGAATTCAGTGAAATTCTAACACATTTGTTCAATTTACGTCGCTCCTATTTCAGATAGCGTACTGGGCTAGGCTGCATCATAAAGCGCGTGGAATGTCGAGTAAAATGCACTATTAAACTTCTAGGATAAGGCAAACAGAGACCCGATTAGATCATTTTATATTACGGTTAATATAAGAATTCAGCGTAATTCTATCACATTTGTTCAACTTACGTCGCTCCTCTTTCAGATAGCGTACTGGTCTAGGCGGCATCTTAAAGCGCGTGGAATGGCGAGTAAAATGTACTATTAAACTTCTATGATAGGGCTATCAGAGACCCGATTAGATCATTTTATATTTTGGTTAATATAAGAATTCAGTGAAATTCTATCACATTTGTTCAATTTACGTCGCTCCTATTTCAGTTAGCGTATTGGGCTAAGCAGCATCTCAAAGTGCATGAAATGGCGAGTAAAATGCACTATTAAACTTCTAGGATAGGGCAAACAGAGACCCGATTAGATCATTTTATATTATGGTTAATTTAAGAATTCACCGAAATTCTATCACATTTGTTCAATTTACGTCGCTCCTATTTCAGATAGCGTATTGGGCTAAGCGGCATCTCAAAGCCCATGAAATGGCGATTAAAATGCACTATTAAACTTCTAGGGTAAGGCAAACAGATACCCGATTAGATCATTTTATATTACGGTTAATATAAGAATTCAGCGTAATTCTATCACATTTGTTCAACTTACGTCGCTTCTATTTCAGATAGCGTACAGGGCTAGGCGGCATCTTAGAGCGCGTGGAAGGATGAGTAAAATGCACTACTAATCTTCCATGATAGGGCAATCAGAGACCCGATTAGATCATTTTACATTTTGTTTAACATAAGATTTCAGGGACATTCTATCACATTTGTTTAATTTACGTCGCTGCTATTTCAGATAGCGTATTGGGCTAAGCGGCATCTCAAAGCGCATGAAATGGCGAATAAAATGCACTATTAAACTTCTAGGCGAGGGCGAACAGAGACCCGATTAGATCATTCTACATTTTGGTTAACAAAAGAATTCAGCGAAATTCTATCACATTTGCTCAATTTACGTCGCTCCTATTACAGATAGCTTATTGTGCTTAGCGGCATCTCAAAGCGTATGAAGTGATGAGTGAAATGCATTATTAAACTTCTAGGGTAGGGCAAACAGAGACCCGATTAGATCATTTTATATTATGGTTAATTTAAGAATTCAGCAAAATTCTATCACAATTGTTCAATTTACGTCGCTCCTATTTCAGATAGCGTACTGGGCTAGGCGGCATCCTAAAGCGCGCGGAATGGCGAGTAAAATGCACTATTAAACTTCTATGCTCGGGCAATCAGAGACCCGATAAAATCATTTTATATTTTGTTTAATATAAGATTTCAGGGAAATTCTATCACATTTGTTCAATTTACGTCGCTCCTATTTCAGATAGCGTACTGGGCTAGGCGGCATCTTAAAGCGCGTGGAAAGGCGAGTAAAATGCACTATTAAACTTCTATGATAGGGCAATCAGAGACCCGATTAGATCATTTTATATTACGGTTAATATAAGAATTCAGCGTAATTCTATCACATTTGTTCAACTTACGTCGCTCCTATTACAGATAGCGTACTGGGCTAGGCGGCATCTTAAAGCGCGTGGAATGGCGAGTAAAATGCACTATTAAACCTCTAGGGTAAGGCAAGCAGAGACCCGATTAGATCATTTCATATTATGGTTAATTTAAGAATTCAGCAAAATTCTATCACATTTGTTCAATTAACGTCGTTCCTATTTCAGATAGCGCACTGGGCTAAGCGGCATCTTAAAGCGCGTGGAATGGCGAGTTAAATGCACTATTAAACTTCTATGATAGGGCAATCAGAGACCCGATTAGATCATTTAATATTTTGGTTAATATAAGAATTCAGAGTAATGCTATCACATTTGTTCAATTTACGTCGCTCCTATTACAGATAGCTTATTGGGCTTAGCGGCATCTCAAAGCGCATGAAATGACGAGTGAAATGCACTATCAAACTTCTAGGGTAGGGCAAACAGAGACCCGATTAGATCATTTTATATTATGGTTAATTTAAGAATTCAGCAAAATTCTACCACATTTGTTCAATTTACGTCGTTCCTATTTCAGATAGCGTCCTGGGCTAAGCGGCATCTAATAGCGCATGAAATGGCGAGTAAAATGCACTATTAAACTTCTAGGGTAGGGCAAACAGAGACCCGATTAGATCATTTTATATTACGGTTAATATAAGAATTCAGCGTAATTCTATCACATTTGTTCAAATTACGTGGCTCCTGTTTCAGATAGCGTACTGGGCTAGGCGGCATCTCAAAGCGCGTGGAAGGGCGAGTAAAATGCACTACTAAACTTCTATGATAGGGCCATCAGAGACCCGATTAGATCATTTTATATTTTGGTTAATATAAGAATTCAGGGAAATTCTCTCACATTTGTTCAGTTTACGTCGCTGATATTTCAGATAGCGTATTGGGCTAAGCGGCATCTCAAAGCGCAAGAAATGTCGAGTAAAATGCACTATTAAACTTCTAGGGTAGGGCAAACAGAGACCCGATAAGATCATTTTATATTATGGTTAATTTAAGAATTCAGCGAAATTCTATCATATTTGTTCAATTTACGTCACTCCTATTTCAGATAGCGTATTGGGCTAAGCGGCATCTCAATGCGCATGAAATGGCGGGTAAAATGCACTATTAAACTTCTAGGGTAGGGCAAACAGAGACCAGATTAGATCAGTTTATATTATGATTAATTTAAGAAGTCAGCAAAGTTCTATCACATTTGTTCAAGTTACGTCGTTCCTATTTCAGATAGCGTACTGGGCTAGGCGGCATCTTAAAGCGCGTGGAAAGGCGAGTAAAATGCACTATTAAACTTCTATGATAGGGCAATCAGAGACCCGATTAGATCATTTTATATTACGGTTAATATAAGAATTCAGCGTAATTCTATCACATTTGTTCAACTTACGTCGCTCCTCTTTCAGTTAGCGTATTGGGCTAAGCAGCATCTCAAAGTGCATGAAATGGCGAGTAAAATGCACTATTAAACTTCTAGGGTAGGGCAAATAGAGACCCGATTAGATCATTTTATATAATGGTTAATTTAAGAATTCAGCAAAATTCTATCAAATTTATTCAATTTACGTCGTTCCTATTTCAGCTAGCGTACTGGGCTTGGCGGCATCTTAAAACGCGAGGAATGGCGAGTAAAATGCACTGTTAAACTTCTATGATAGGGCAATCAGAGACCCGATTAGATCATTTTATATTTTGTTTAACATAAGATTTCAGGGACATTCTATCACATTTGTTTAATTTACGTCGCTGCTATTTCAGATAGCGTATTGGGCTAAGCGGCATCTCAAAGCGCATGAAATGGCGAATAAAATGCACTATTAAACTTCTAGGCGAGGGCGAACAGAGACCCGATTAGATCATTTTACATTTTGGTTAATAAAAGAATTCAGCGAAATTCTATCACATTTGCTCAATTTACGTCGCTCCTATTACAGATAGCTTATTGTGCTTAGCGGCATCTCAAAGCGCATGAAGTGACGAGTGAAATGCACTATTAAACTTCTAGGGTAGGGCAAACAGAGACCCGATTAGATCATTTTATGTTATGGTTAATTTATGAATTCAGCAAAATTCTATCACATTTGTTCAATTTACGTCGCTCCTATTTCAGATAGCGTACTGGGCTAGGCGGCATCCTAAAGCGCGCGGAATGGCGACTAAAATGCACTATTAAACTTCTATGATAGGGCAATCAGAGACCCGATTAGATCATTTTATATTTTGTTTAATATAAGATTTCAGGGAAATTCTATCACATTTGTTCAACTTACGTCGCTCCTATTTCAGATAGCGTACAGGGCTAGGCGGCATCTTAAAGCGCGTGGAAGGACGAGTAAAATGCACTACTAAACTTCTAGGGTAGGGCAAACAGAGACCCGATTAGATCATTTTATATTATGGTTAATTTAAGAATTCAGCAAAATTCTATCACATTTGTTCAATTTACGTCGCTCCTATTTCAGATAGCGTACTGTGCTAGGCGGCATCCTAAAGCGCGCGGAATGGCGAGTAAAATGCACTATTAAACTTCTATGCTAGGGCAATCAGAGACCCGATTAGATCATTTTATATTTTGTTTAATATAAGATTTCAGGGAAATTCTATCACATTTGTTCAATTTACGTCGCTCCTATTTCAGAGCGCGCACTGGGCTAGGCGGCATCTTAAAGCGCGTGGAAAGGCGAGTAAAATGCACTATTAAACTTCTCTGATAGGGCAATCAGAGACCCGATTAGATCATTTTATATTACGGTTAATATAAGAATTCAGCGTAATTCTATCACATTTGTTCAACTTACGTCGCTCCTATTTCAGATAGCGTACTGAGCTAGGTGGCATCGTAAAGCGCAAGAAATGGCGAGTAAAACGCACTCTTAAACTTCTATGATAGGGCAATCAGAGACCCGATTAGATCATTTTACATTTTGTTTAATATAAGATTTCAGGGACATTCTATCACATTTGTTTAATTTACGTCGCTGCTATTTCAGATAGCGTATTGGGCTAAGCGGCATCTCAAAGCGCATGAAATGGCGAGTATAATGCACTATTAAACGTCTAGAATAAGGCAAACAGAGACCCGATTAGATCATTTTATATTACGGTTAATATAAGAATTCAGCGTAATTCTATCACATTTGTTCAACTTACGTCGCTCCTCTTTCAGATAGCGTATTGGGCTAGGCGGCATCACAAAGCGCGTGGAATGGCGAGTAAAATGCACTATTAAACTTCTATGATTGGGCTATCAGAGACCCGATTAGATCATTTTATATTTTGGTTAATATAAGAATTCAGTGAAATTCTAACACATTTGTTCAATTTACGTCGCTCCTATTTCAGATAGCGTACTGGGCTAGGCTGCATCATAAAGCGCGTGGAATGGCGAGTAAAATGCACTATTAAACTTCTAGGATAAGGCAAACAGAGACCCGATTAGATCATTTTATATTACGGTTAATATAAGAATTCAGCGTAATTCTATCACATTTGTTCAACTTACGTCGCTCCTCTTTCAGATAGCGTACTGGTCTAGGCGGCATCTTAAAGCGCGTGGAATGGCGAGTAAAATGTACTATTAAACTTCTATGATAGGGCTATCAGAGACCCGATTAGATCATTTTATATTTTGGTTAATATAAGAATTCAGTGAAATTCTATCACATTTGTTCAATTTACGTCGCTCCTATTTCAGTTAGCGTATTGGGCTAAGCAGCATCTCAAAGTGCATGAAATGGCGAGTAAAATGCACTATTAAACTTCTAGGATAGGGCAAACAGAGACCCGATTAGATCATTTTATATTATGGTTAATTTAAGAATTCACCGAAATTCTATCACATTTGTTCAATTTACGTCGCTCCTATTTCAGATAGCGTATTGGGCTAAGCGGCATCTCAAAGCCCATGAAATGGCGATTAAAATGCACTATTAAACTTCTAGGGTAAGGCAAACAGATACCCGATTAGATCATTTTATATTACGGTTAATATAAGAATTCAGCGTAATTCTATCACATTTGTTCAACTTACGTCGCTCCTCTTTCAGATAGCGTACTGGGCTTGGCGGCATCTTAAAACGCGAGGAATGGCGAGTAAAATGCACTGTTAAACTTCTATGATAGGGCAATCAGAGACCCGATTAGATCATTTTATATTTTGTTTAACATAAGATTTCAGGGACATTCTATCACATTTGTTTAATTTACGTCGCTGCTATTTCAGATAGCGTTTTGGGCTAAGCGGCATCTCAAAGCGCATGAAATGGCGAATAAAATGCACTATTAAACTTCTAGGCGAGGGCGAACAGAGACCCGATTAGATCATTTTACATTTTGCTTAATAAAAGAATTCAGCGAAATTCTATCACATTTGCTCAATTTACGTCGCTCCTATTACAGATAGCTTATTGTGCTTAGCGGCATCTCAAAGCGCATGAAGTGACGAGTGAAATGCACTATTAAACTTCTGGGGTAGAGCAAACAGAGACCCGATTAGATCATTTTATATTATGGTTAATTTAGGAATTCAGCAAAATTCTATCTCATTTGTTCAATTTACGTCGCTCCTATTTCAGATAGCGTACTGGGCTAGGCGGCATCCTAAAGCGCGCGGAATGGCGAGTAAAATGCACTATTAAACTTCTATGCTAGGGCATCAGAGACCCGATTAGATCATTTTATATTATGGTTAATTTAGGAATTCAGCAAAATTCTATCACATTTGTTCAATTTACGTCGCTCCTATTTCAGATAGCGTACTGGGCTAGGCGGCATCCTAAAGCGCGCGGAATGTCGAGTAAAATGCACTATTAAACTTCTAGGATAAGGCAAACAGAGACCCGATTAGATCATTTTATATTGCGGTTAATATAAGAATTCAGCGTAACTCTGACACATTTGTTCAACTTACGTAGCTCCTATTTCAGACAGCGTACTGGGCTAGGCGGCATCTTAAAGCGCGTGGAATGGCGGGTAAAATGCACTATTAAACTTCACTGATAGGGCAATCAGTGACCCGATTAGATCATTTTATGTTTTGGTTAATATAAGAATTCAGCGAAATTCTATCACATTTGTTCAATTTACGTCGCTCCTATTTCAGATAGCGTATTGGGCTAAGCGGCATCTAATGGCGCATGAAATGGCGAGTATAATGCACTATTACACTTCTAGGATAAGGCAAACAGAGACACGATTAGATCATTTTATGTTACGGTTAATATAAGAATTCAGCGTAATTCTATCACATTTGTTCAAGTTACGTCGCTCCTATTTCTGATAGCGTACTGGGCTAGGCGGCATCTTAAAGCGCGTGGAAAGAGGAGTAAAATGCACTATCAAACTTCTATGATAGGGCAATCAGAGACCCGATTAGATCATTTTATATTTTGGTTAATATAAGAATTCAGCGAAATTCTCTCACATTTGTTCAATTTACGTCGCTGATATTTCAGATAGCGTATTGGACTAAGCGGCATCTCAAAGCGCAAGAAATGTTGAGTAAAATGCACTATTAAACTTCTAGGGTAGTGCAAACAGAGACCCGATAAGATCATTTTATATTATGGTTAATTTAAGAATTCAGCGAAATTCTCTCAGATTTGTTCAATTTACGTCGCTGATATTTCAGATAGCGTATTGGGTTAAGCGGCATCTCAAAGCGCGAGAAATGGCGAGTAAAATGCACTATTAAACTTCTAGGGTAGGGCAAACAGAGACCCGATTAGATCATTTTATATTTTGGTTAATATAAGAATTCAGCGAAATTCTATCACATTTGTTCAATTTACATCGCTCCTATTTCAGATAGCGTATTGGGCTAAGCGGCATCTCAAAGCGCATGAAATGACGAATAAAATGCACAATTAAGCTTCTACGCTAGGGCGAACAGAGACCCGATTAGATCATTTTACGTTATGGTTAATAAAAGAATACAGCGAAATTCTATCACATTTGATCAATTTACATCGCTCCTATTTCAGCTAGCGTATTGGGCTAAGCGGCATCTTAAAGCGCATGAAATGACGAGTAAAATACACTATTAAACTCCTAGGGTAGGGCAAGCAGAGACCCCATTAGATCATTTTATATTATGGTTAATTTAAGAATTCAGCGAAATTCTATCACATTTGTTCAATTTACGTCGCTCCTATTTCAGATAGCGTATTGGGCTAAGCGGCATCTCAAAGCGCATGAAATGGCGAGTAAAATGCGCTATTAAACTTCTAGTGTAGGGCAAACAGAGACCCGATTAGATCATTTTATATTATGGTTAATTTAAGAATTCAGTGAAATTCTATCACATTTGTTCAATTTACGTCGCTCCTATTGCAGATAGCGTATTGGGCTAAGCGGCATCTTAAAGCGCGTGGAATGGCGAGTAAAATTCACTATTAAACTTCTATGATAGGGCAATCAGAGACCCGATTTGATCATTTTTTATTTTGGTTAATATAAGAATTCAGCGAAATTCTATCACATTTGGTCAATTTACGTCGCTCCTATTTCAGATAGCTTATTGGGCTAAGCGGCATCTCAAAGCGCATGAAATGACTAGTGAAATGCACTATTAAACTTCTAGGGTAGGGCGAACGAAGACCCGATTAGATCATTTTACATTGAGGTTAATATAAGAATTCAGCGAAATTCTATCACATTTGTTCAATTTACGTCGCTCCTATTTCAGATAGCGTATTGGGCTAAGCGGCATCTCAAAGCGCATAAAATGGCGAGTAAAATGCACTAGTAAACTTCTAGGGTAGGGCAATCAGAGACCCGATTAGATCATTTTATATTATGGTTAATTTAAGAATTCAGCAAAATTCTATCACATTAGTTCAATTTACGTCGTTCCTATTTCAGATAGCGTATTGGGCTAAGCGGCATCTCAAAACGCATGAAATGGCGAGTAGAATGCACTATTAAACTTCTAGGGTAGGGCAAACAGAGGCGCGATAAGATCATTTTACATTATGGTTAATAAAAGAATTCAGCGAAATTCTATCACATTTGTTCAACTTACGTCGCTCGTATTTCAGATAGCGTATTGGGCTAAGCGGCATCTCAAAGCGCATGAAATGGCGAGTGAAATGCACTATTAATCTTCTAGGGTAGGGCAATCAAAGACCCGATTAGATCATTTTATATTATGGTTAATTTAAGAATTCAGCGAAATTCTATCACATTTGTTCAATTTACGTCGCTCCTATTTCAGATAGCGTATTGGGCTAAGCGGCATCTCAAAGCGCATGAAATGGCGAGGAAAATGCACTATTAAACTTCTAGGGTAAGGCAAACAGAGACCCGATTAGATCATTTTATATTACGGTTAATATAAGAA
>CAKAJE020001449.1:0-72890 GCA_916610135.2 Macropis europaea | reverse complement strand
CACTACTAAACTTCTATGGTAGTTCGAACAGAGACCCGATTAGATCATTTTATATTATGGTTAATTTAAGAATTCAGCAAAATTCTATCACTCTTGTTCAATTTACGTCGCTCGTATTTCAGGTAGCGTACTGGGCTAGGCGGCATCTTAAAGCGCGTGGAATGGCGAGTAAAATGCACTATTAAACTTCTAGGCTAGGGCGAACAGAGACCCGATCAGATCATTTTATATTTTGTTTAATAAAAGAATTCAGCGAAATTCTATCACATTTGTTCAACTTACGTCGCTCCTATTTCAGATAGCGTATTGGGCTAAGCGGTATCTCAAAGCGCATGAAATGGCGAGTAAAATGCACTATTAGATTTCTATGGTAGGGCGTACAGAGACCCGATTAGATCATTTTATATTATGGTTAATTTAAGAATTCAGCAAAATTCTATCACATTTCTTCAATTTACGTCGCTCCTATTTCAGACACCGTACTGGGCTCGGCGGCATCTTAAAGCGTGTGGAATGGCGAGTGAAATGCACTATTAGACTTCTATGGTAGGGCAATCAGAGACCCGATTAGATCATTTTATATTATGGTTAATTTAAGAATTCAGCGAAATTCTATCACATTTGTTCAATTTACGTCGCTCCTATTTCAGATAGCGTATTGGGCTAAGCGGCATCTCAAAGCGCATGAAATGGCGAGTAAAATGCACTATAAAACTTCTAGGATAAGGCAAACAGAGACCCGATTAGATCATTTTATAATACGGTTAATATAAGAATTCAGCGTAATTCTACCACATTTGTTCAATTTACGTCGCTCCTATTTCAGATAGCGTATTGGGCTAAGCGGCATCTCAAAGCGCATGAAATGGCGAGTGAAATGCACTATTAGACTTCTATGGTAGGGCGAACAGAGACCCGATTAGATCATTTTACATTAAGGTTAATATAAGAATTCAGGGAAATTCTATCACATTTGTTCAATTTACGTCGCTCCTATTCCAGTTAGCGTATTGGGCTATGCGGCACCTTAAAGCACATGAAATGGCGAGTAAAATGCACTATTAAACTTCTATGATAGGGCAAACAGAGACCCGATTATATCATTTTATATTACGGTTAATATAAGAATTCAGCGTAATTCTATTACATTTGTTCAACTTACGTCGCTCCTATTTCAGGTAGCGTACTGGGCTAGGCGGCATCTTAAAGCGCGTGGAATGCCGAGTGAAATGCACTATTAGACTTCTATGGTAGGGCGAACAGAGACCCGATTAGATCATTTTATATTCTGGTTAATAAAATAATTCAGCGAAATTCTATCACATTTGTTCAATTTACGTCGCTCCTATTTCAGATAGCGTATTGTGCTAAGCGGCATCTCAAAGCGCATGAAATGGCGAGTGAAATGCACTATTAGACTTCTATGGTAGGGCGAACAGAGACCCGATTAGATCATTTTACATTAAGGTTCATATAAGAATTCAGGGAAATTCTATCACCTTTGTTCAACTTTAGTCGCTCCTATTTCAGATAGCGTATTGGGCTAAGCGGCATCTCAAAGCGCATGAAATTGCGAGTAAAATGCACTATCAAACTTCTAGGATAAGGCAAACAGAGACCCGATTAGATCATTTTATATTACGGTTAATATAAGAATTCAGCGTAATTCTATCACATTTGTTCAACTTACGTCGCTCCTATTTCAGGTAGCGTATTGGGCTAGGCGGCATGTCAAAGCGCATGAAATGACGAGTGAAATGCACTATTAAACTTCTAGGGTAGGGCAATCAGTGACCCGATTAGATCATTTTATATTATAGTTAATTTAAGAATTCAGCGAAATGCTATCACATTTGTTCAACTTACGTCGCTCCTAATTTAGATAGCGTACTGGGCTAGGCGGCATCTTAAAGCGCGTGGAATGGCGAGTAAACTGCACTGCTAAACTTCTATGATAGGGCAATCAGAGACCCGATTAGATCATTTTATATTTTGTTTAATATAAGATTTCAGGGAAATTCTATCACATTTGTTCAATTTACGTCGCTCCTATTTCAGATAGCGTATTGGGCTAAGCGGCATCTCAAGGCGCATGAAATGGCGAATAAAATGCGCTATTAAACTTCTAGGCTAGGGCGAACAGAGACCCGATTAGATCATTTTACATTATGGTTCTTAAAAGAATTCAGCGAAATTCTATCACATTTGTTCAACGTACGTCGCTCCTATTTCAGATAGCGTATTGGTATAAGCGGCATCGAAAAGCGCATGAAATGGCGAGTAAAATGCACAATTAAACTACTAGGGTAGGGCAAACAGAGACCCGATTAGATCATTTTATATTGTGGATAATTTAAGAATTCAGCAAAATTCTATCACATTTGTTCAATTTACGTCGCTCCTATTTCAGATAGCGTATTGGGCTAAGCTGCATCTCAAAGCGCATGAAATGGCCAGTAAAATGCACTATCAAACTTCTAGGATAAGGCAAACAGAGACCCGATTAGATCATTTCATAATACGGTTAATATAAGAATTCAGCGTAATTCTATCACATTTGTTCAACTTACGTCGCTCCTATTTCAGGTAGCGTACTGGGCTAGACATCATCTTAAAGCGCGTGGAATGGCGAGTAAAATGCACTATTAAACTTCTAGGATAAGGCAAACAGAGACCCGATTAGATCATTTTATATTACGGTTAATATAAGAATGCGGCGTAATTCTTTCACATTTGTTCAATTTACGTCGCTGCTATTCCAGATAGCTTATTGTGCTTAGCGGCATCTCAAAGCGCATGAAATGACGAGTGAAATGCACTATTAAACTTCTAGGGTAGGGCAAACAGAGACCCGATTAGATCATTTTATATTATGGTTAATTTAAGATGTCAGCTAAATTTTATCACATCTGTTCAATTTACGTCGCTCCTATTTCAGATAGCGTACTGGGCTAGGCGGCATCTTGAAGCGCGTGGAATGGCGAGTAAAGTGCACTACTAAACTTCTATGATAGGGCAATCAGAGACCCGATTAGATCATTTTATATTTTGTTTAATATCAGATTTCAGGGAATTTGTATCACATTTGTTCAATTTACATCGCTCCTAATTCAGATAGCGTATTCGGCTAAGCGGCATCTCAAAGCGCATGAAATGGCGAATAAAATGCACTCGTAAACGTCTAGGCTAGGGCAAACAGAGACCCGATTACATCATTTTATATTACGGTTAATTTAAGAATTCAGCAAAATTCTATCACATTTGTTCAATTTACGTCGCTCCTATTTCAGATAGCGTATTGGGCTCGGCGGCATCTTAAAGCGCGTGGAATGGCGAGTAAAATGCACTATTAAACTTCTATGATGGGGCAATCAGAGACCCGATTAGATCATTTTATATTATGGTTAATTTAAGAATTCAGCAAAACTCTATCACATTTGTTCAATTTACGTCGCTCGTATTTCAGATAGCGTATTGGGCTAAGCGGCATCTCAAAGCGCATGAAATGGCGAGTAAAATGCACTATTAAACTTCTAGGATAAGGCAAACAGAGACCCGATTAGATCATTTTATATTACGGTTAATATAAGAATTCAGTGAAATTCTATCACATTTGTTCAATTTCCGTCGCTCCTATTTCAGATAGCGTACTGGGCTGGGCGGCATCTTAAAACGCGTGAAATGGCGAGTGAAATGCACTATTAGACTTCTATGGTAGGGCGAACAGAGACCGATTAGATGATTTTATATTATGGTTAATTTAAGAATTCAGCAAAATTCTATCACACTTGTTCAATTTACGTCGCTCCTATTTCAGACAGCGTACTGGGCTAGGCGGCATCTTAAAGCGTGTGGAATGGCAAGTAAAATGCACTATTAACCTTCTATGATAGGGCAATCAGAGACCAGACTAGATCATTTTATACCTTGGTTAATATAAGAATTCAGCGAAATTCTATCACATTTGTTAAATTTACGTCGCTCCTATTTCAGATAGCCTATTGGGCTAAGCGGCATCTCAAAGCGCATGAAATGGCATGTAAAATGCACGATTAAACTTCTAGGGTAGGGCAAACAGAGACCCGATTAGATCATTTTATATTTTGTTTAATATAAGAATTCAGCGAAATTCTATCACATTTGTTCAATTTACGTCGCTCCTATTTCAGATAGCGTATTGGGATAAGCGGCATCTCAAAGCGCATGAAATGGCGAGTAAAATGCACTATTAAACTTCTAGGCTAGGGCGAACAGAGACCCGAGCAGATCATTTTACATTATGGTTAATAAAAGAATTCAGCGAAATTCTATCACATTTGTTCAACTTACGTCGCTCCTATTTCAGATAGCGTATTGGGCTAAGCGGCATCTCAAAGCGCATGAAATGGCGAGTGAAATGCACCATTAGACTTCTATGGTAGGGCGAACAGAGACCCGATTAGATCATTTTATATTTTGTTTAATATAAGAATTCAGCGAAATTCTATCACATTTGTTCAATTTACGTCGCTCCTATTTCAGATAGCGTATTGGGCTAAGCGGCATCTCAAAGCGCATGAAATGGCGAGTAAAATGCACTGTTAAACTTCTAGGGTAGGGCAAACAGAGACCCGATGAGATCATTTTATATTATGGTTAATTTAAGATGTCAGCAAAATTTTATCACATTTGCTCAATTTACGTCGCTCCTATTTCAGATAGCATACTGGGCTAGGCGGCATCTTAAAGCGCGTGGAATGATGAGTAAAATGCACTATTAAACTTCTAGGGTAGGGCAATCAGAGACCCGATTAGATCATTTTATATTTTGGTTAATATAAGAATTCAACGAAATTCTATCACATTCGTTCAATTTACGTCGTTTCTATTACAGATAGCTTATTGGGCTTAGCGGCATCTCAAAGCGCATGAAATGACGAGTGAAATGCACGATTAAACTTCTAGGGTAGGGCAAACAGAGACCCGATTAGGTCATTTTATATTATGGTTAATATAAGAATTCAGCAAAATTCTATCACATTTTTTTCAATTTACGTCGTTCCTATTTCAGATAGCGTCCTGGGCTAAGCGGCATCTTAAAGCGCATCAAATGGCGAGTATAATGCACTATTATACTTCTAGGATGAGGCAAACAGAGACCCGATTAGATCATTTTATATATTGGTTAATATAAGAATTCAACGAAATTCTATCACATTTGTAAAATTTACGTCGCTCCTATTACAGATAGCTTATTGGGCTTAGCGGCATCTCAAAGCGCATGAAATATCGAGTGAAATGCACTATTAAACTTCTAGGGTAGGGCAAACAGAGACCCGATTAGATCATTTGATATTATGGTTAATTTAAGAATTCAGCAAAATTCTATCACATTTGCTCAATTTACGTCGCTCCTATTCCAGACAGCGTACTGGGCTAGGCGGCATCTTAAAGCGCGTGGAATGGCGAGTAAAATGCACTATTAAAATTCTATGACAGGGCAATCAGAGACCCGATTAGATCATTTTATATTATGGTTAATTTAAGAATTCAGCAAAATTCTATCACATTTGTACAATTGTCGTCGCTCCTATTTCAGATAGCGTATTGGGCTAAGCGGCATCTCAAAGCGCATGAAATGGCGAGTAAAATGCTCTATTAAACTTCTAGGATAAGGCAAACAGAGACACGCTTAGATCATTTTATATTACGGTTAATATAAGAATTCAGCGTAATTCTATCAGATTTGTTCAATTTACGTCGATCCTATTTCAGATAGCGTATTGTGCTAAGCGGCATCTCAAAGCGCATGAAACGGCGAGTGAAATGCACTATTAGAATTCTATGGTAGGGCGAACAGAGACCCGATTAGATCATTTTACATTAAGGTTAATATAAGAATTCAGTGAAATTCTATCACATTTGTTTAATTTACGTCGCTCCTATTTCAGATAGCGTATTGGGCAAAGCGGCATCTCAAAGCGTATGAAATGGCGAATAAAATGCACTATTAAAGTTCTAGGCTAGGGCGAACAGAGATCCGATTAGATCATTTTACCTTATGTTTAATAAAAGAATTCAGCGTAATTCTGTCACATTTGTTCAACTTACGTCGCTCCTATTTCAGATAGCGTATTGGGCTAGGCGCCATCTTAAAGCGCGTGGAATGGCGAGTAAAATGCACTGCTCAACTTTTATGATAGGGCAATCAGAGACCCGATTAGCTCATTTTATATTTTGTTTAATATAAGATTTCAGGGAAATTCTATCACATTTGTTCAATTTACGTCGCTCCTATTTCAGATAGCGCATTGGGCTAAGCGGCATCTCAAAGCGCATGAAATGGCGAGTAAAATGCACTATTAAACTTCTAGGGTAGGGCAAACAGAGACCCGATTAGATCATTTTGTATTATGGTTAATTTAAGAATTCAGCAAAATTCTATCACATTTGTTCAATGTACGTCGCTCCTATTTCGGATAGCGTACTGGGCTAGGCGGCACCCTAAAGCGCGTGGAGTGGCGAGTAAAATGCACTATTAATCTTCTATGATAGGGCAATCAGAGACCCGATTAGATCATTTTATATTTTGGTTAATATAAGAATTCAGCGAAATTCTATCACAATTGTTCTATTTACGTCGCTCGTATTTCAGATAGCTTATTGTGCTTAGCGGCATCTCAAAGCGCATGAAATGACGAGTAAAATGCACTATTAAACTTCTAGGGTAGGGCAAGCAGAGACTCGATTAGATCATTTTATATTATGGTTAATTTAATAATTCAACAAAATTCTATCACATTCGTTCAATTTAGGTCGCTCCTATTTCAGATAGCGTATTGGGCTAAGCGGCATCTCAAAGCGCATGAAATGGCGAGTGAAATGCACTATATGACTTCTATGCTAGGGCGAACAGAGACCCGATTAGATCATTTTACATTGAGGTTAATATAATAATTCACAGAAATTCTATCACATTTGTTCAATTTACGTCGCTCCTATTTCAGATAGCGTATTGGGCTAAGCGGCATCTCAAAGCGCATGAAATGGCGAGTAAAATGCACTATTAAACTTCTAGGCTAGGGCGAACAGAGACCAGATTAGATCATTTTACATTCTGGTTAATAAAATAATTCAGCGAAATTCTATCACCTTTGTTCAACTTTCGTCGCTCCTATTTCAGATAGCGTATTGGGCTAAGCGGCATCTCAAAGCGCATGAAATGGCGAGTAAAATGCACTATTAAACTTCTAGGGTAGGGCAAACAGAGACCCGATTAGATCAATTTATATTATGGTTAATTTAAGAATTCAGCAAGATTCTGTCACATTTGTTCAATTTACGTCGCTCCTATTTCGGATAGCGTACTGGGCGAGGCGGCATCCTAAAGCGCGTGGAGTGGCGAGTAAAATGCACTATTAATCTTCTATGATAGGGCAATCAGAGACCCGATTAGATCATTTTATATTTTGGTTAATATAAGAATTCAGCGAAATTCTATCACATTTGTTCAATTTACGTCGCTCGTATTTCAGATAGCGTATTGGGCTAAGCGGCATCTCGAAGCGCATGAAATGGCGAGGAAAACGCACTATTAAACGTCTAGGGTAGGGCAAACAGGGACCCGATTAGATCATTTTATGTTATGGTTAATTTAAGAATTCAGCAAAATTCTATCACATTTGTTCAATTTACGTCACTCCTATTTCAGATAGCGTACTGGGCTAGGCGGCATCTTGAAGCGCGTGGAATGGCGAGTAAAGTGCACTACTAAACTTCTATGGTAGTTCGAACAGAGACCCGATTAGATCATTTTATATTATTGATAATTTAAGAATTCAGCAAAATTCTATCACTCTTGTTCAATTTACGTCGCTCGTATTTCAGATAGCGTACTGGGCTAGGCGGCATCTTAAAGCGCGTGGAATGGCGAGTAAAATGCACTATTAAACTTCTAGGCTAGGGCGAACAGAGACCCGATCAGATCATTTTACATTCTGGTTAATAAAATAATTCAGCGAAATTCTATCACCTTTGTTCAACTTTCGTCGCTCCTATTTCAGATAGCGTATTGGGCTAAGCGGCATCTCAAAGCGCATGAAATGGCGAGTAAAATGCACTATTAAACTTCTAGGGTAGGGCAAACAGAGACCCGATTAGATCAATTTATATTATGGTTAATTTAAGAATTCAGCAAAATTCTGTCACATTTGTTCAATTTACGTCGCTCCTATTTCGGATAGCGTACTGGGCGAGGCGGCATCCTAAAGCGCGTGGAGTGGCGAGTAAAATGCTCTATTAATCTTCTATGATAGGGCAATCAGAGACCCGATTAGATCATTTTATATTTTGGTTAATATAAGAATTCAGCGAAATTCTATCACATTTGTTCAATTTACGTCGCTCGTATTTCAGATAGCGTATTGGGCTAAGCGGCATCTCGAAGCGCATGAAATGGCGAGGAAAATGCACTATTAAACGTCTAGGGTAGGGCAAACAGGGACCCGATTAGATCATTTTATGTTATGGTTAATTTAAGAATTCAGCAAAATTCTATCACATTTGTTCAATTTACGTCACTCCTATTTCAGATAGCGTACTGGGCTAGGCGGCATCTTGAAGCGCGTGGAATGGCGAGTAAAGTGCACTACTAAACTTCTATGGTAGTTCGAACAGAGACCCGATTAGATCATTTTATATTATGGATAATTTAAGAATTCAGCAAAATTCTATCACTCTTGTTCAATTTACGTCGCTCGTATTTCAGATAGCGTACTGGGCTAGGCGGCATCTTAAAGCGCGTGGAATGGCGAGTAAAATGCACTATTAAACTTCTAGGCTAGGGCGAACAGAGACCCGATCAGATCATTTTACATTATGGTTAATAAAAGAATTCAGCGAAATTCTATCACATTTGTTCAACTTACGTCGCTCCTATTTCAGATAGCGTATTGGGCTAAGCGGCATCTCGAAGCGCATGAAATGGCGAGGAAAATGCACTATTAAACGTCTAGGGTAGGGCAAACAGGGACCCGATTAGATCATTTTATGTTATGGTTAATTTAAGAATTCAGCAAAATTCTATCACATTTGTTCAATTTACGTCACTCCTATTTCAGATAGCGTACTGGGCTAGGCGGCATCTTGAAGCGCGTGGAATGGCGAGTAAAGTGCACTACTAAACTTCTATGGTAGTTCGAACAGAGACCCGATTAGATCATTTTATATTATGGTTAATTTAAGAATTCAGCAAAATTCTATCACTCTTGTTCAATTTACGTCGCTCGTATTTCAGATAGCGTACTGGGCTAGGCGGCATCTTAAAGCGCGTGGAATGGCGAGTAAAATGCACTATTAAACTTCTAGGCTAGGGCGAACAGAGACCCGATCAGATCATTTTACATTATGTTTAATAAAAGAATTCAGCGAAATTCTATCACATTTGTTAAACTTACGTCGCTCCTATTTCAGATAGCGTATTGGGCTAAGCGGTATCTCAAAGCGCATGAAATGGCGAGTAAAATGCACTATTAGATTTCTATGGTAGGGCGTACAGAGACCCGATTAGATCATTTTATATTATGGTTAATTTAAGAATTCAGCAAAATTCTATCACATTTCTTCAATTTACGTCGCTCCTATTTCAGACACCGTACTGGGCTCGGCGGCATCTTAAAGCGTGTGGAATGGCGAGTGAAATGCACTATTAGACTTCTATGGTAGGGCAATCAGAGACCCGATTAGATCATTTTATATTATGGTTAATTTAAGAATTCAGCGAAATTCTATCACATTTGTTCAATTTACGTCGCTCCTATTTCAGATAGCGTATTGGGCTAAGCGGCATCTCAAAGCGCATGAAATGGCGAGTAAAATGCACTATAAAACTTCTAGGATAAGGCAAACAGAGACCCGATTAGATCATTTTATATTACGGTTAATATAAGAATTCAGCGTAATTCTACCACATTTGTTCAATTTACGTCGCTCCTATTTCAGATAGCGTATTGTGCTAAGCGGCATCTCAAAGCGCATGAAATGGCGAGTGAAATGCACTATTAGACTTCTATGGTAGGGCGAACAGAGACCCGATTAGATCATTTTAAATTAAGGTTAATATAAGAATTCAGGGAAATTCTATCACATTTGTTCAATTTACGTCGCTCCTATTCCAGTTAGCGTATTGGGCTATGCGGCACCTTAAAGCACATGAAATGGCGAGTAAAATGCTCTATTAAACTTCTATGATAGGGCAAACAGAGACCCGATTATATCATTTTATATTACGGTTAATATAAGAATTCAGCGTAATTCTATTACATTTGTTCAACTTACGTCGCTCCTATTTCAGGTAGCGTACTGGGCTAGGCGGCATCTTAAAGCGCGTGGAATGCCGAGTGAAATGCACTATTAGACTTCTATGGTAGGGCGAACAGAGACCCGATTAGATCATTTTATATTCTGGTTAATAAAATAATTCAGCGAAATTCTATCACATTTGTTCAATTTACGTCGCTCCTATTTCAGATAGCGTATTGTGCTAAGCGGCATCTCAAAGCGCATGAAATGGCGAGTGAAATGCACTATTAGACTTCTATGGTAGGGCGAACAGAGACCCGATTAGATCATTTTACATTAAGGTTCATATAAGAATTCAGGGAAATTCTATCACCTTTGTTCAACTTTAGTCGCTCCTATTTCAGATAGCGTATTGGGCTAAGCGGCATCTCAAAGCGCATGAAATTGCGAGTAAAATGCACTATCAAACTTCTAGGATAAGGCAAACAGAGACCCGATTAGATCATTTTATATTACGGTTAATATAAGAATTCAGCGTAATTCTATCACATTTGTTCAACTTACGTCGCTCCTATTTCAGGTAGCGTATTGGGCTAGGCGGCATGTCAAAGCGCATGAAATGACGAGTGAAATGCACTATTAAACTTCTAGGGTAGGGCAATCAGTGACCCGATTAGATCATTTTATATTATAGTTAATTTAAGAATTCAGCGAAATGCTATCACATTTGTTCAACTTACGTCGCTCCTAATTTAGATAGCGTACTGGGCTAGGCGGCATCTTAAAGCGCGTGGAATGGCGAGTAAACTGCACTGCTAAACTTCTATGATAGGGCAATCAGAGACCCGATTAGATCATTTTATATTTTGTTTAATATAAGATTTCAGGGAAATTCTATCACATTTGTTCAATTTACGTCGCTCCTATTTCAGATAGCGTATTGGGCTAAGCGGCATCTCAAGGCGCATGAAATGGCGAATAAAATGCTCTATTAAACTTCTAGGCTAGGGCGAACAGAGACCCGATTAGATCATTTTACATTATGGTTCATAAAAGAATTCAGCGAAATTCTATCACATTTGTTCAACGTACGTCGCTCCTATTTCAGATAGCGTATTGGTATAAGCGGCATCGAAAAGCGCATGAAATGGCGAGTAAAATGCACAATTAAACTACTAGGGTAGGGCAAACAGAGACCCGATTAGATCATTTTATATTGTGGATAATTTAAGAATTCAGCAAAATTCTATCACATTTGTTCAATTTACGTCGCTCCTATTTCAGATAGCGTATTGGGCTAAGCTGCATCTCAAAGCGCATGAAATGGCCAGTACAATGCACTATCAAACTTCTAGGATAAGGCAAACAGAGACCCGATTAGATCATTTCATAATACGGTTAATATAAGAATTCAGCGTAATTCTATCACATTTGTTCAACTTACGTCGCTCCTATTTCAGGTAGCGTACTGGGCTAGACATCATCTTAAAGCGCGTGGAATGGCGAGTAAAATGCACTATTAAACTTCTAGGATAAGGCAAACAGAGACCCGATTAGATCATTTTATATTACGGTTAATATAAGAATGCGGCGTAATTCTTTCACATTTGTTCAATTTACGTCGCTGCTATTCCAGATAGCTTATTGTGCTTAGCGGCATCTCAAAGCGCATGAAATGACGAGTGAAATGCACTATTAAACTTCTAGGGTAGGGCAAACAGAGACCCGATTAGATCATTTTATATTATGGTTAATTTAAGATGTCAGCTAAATTTTATCACATCTGTTCAATTTACGTCGCTCCTATTTCAGATAGCGTACTGGGCTAGGCGGCATCTTGAAGCGCGTGGAATGGCGAGTAAAGTGCACTACTAAACTTCTATGATAGGGCAATCAGAGACCAGACTAGATCATTTTATACCTTGGTTAATATAAGAATTCAGCGAAATTCTATCACATTTGTTAAATTTACGTCGCTCCTATTTCAGATAGCCTATTGGGCTAAGCGGCATCTCAAAGCGCATGAAATGGCATGTAAAATGCACGATTAAACTTCTAGGGTAGGGCAAACAGAGACCCGATTAGATCATTTTATATTTTGTTTAATATAAGAATTCAGCGAAATTCTATCACATTTGTTCAATTTACGTCGCTCCTATTTCAGATAGCGTATTGGGATAAGCGGCATCTCAAAGCGCATGAAATGGCGAGTAAAATGCACTATTAAACTTCTAGGCTAGGGCGAACAGAGACCCGAGCAGATCATTTTACATTATGGTTAATAAAAGAATTCAGCGAAATTCTATCACATTTGTTCAACTTACGTCGCTCCTATTTCAGATAGCGTATTGGGCTAAGCGGCATCTCAAAGCGCATGAAATGGCGAGTGAAATGCACCATTAGACTTCTATGGTAGGGCGAACAGAGACCCGATTAGATCATTTTATATTTTGTTTAATATAAGAATTCAGCGAAATTCTATCACATTTGTTCAATTTACGTCGCTCCTATTTCAGATAGCGTATTGGGATAAGCGGCATCTCAAAGCGCATGAAATGGCGAGTAAAATGCACTATTAAACTTCTAGGGTAGGGCAAACAGAGACCCGATAAGATCATTTTATATTATGGTTAATTTAAGATGTCAGCAAAATTTTACCACATTTGCTCAATTTACGTCGCTCCTATTTCAGATAGCATACTGGGCTAGGCGGCATCTTAAAGCGCGTGGAATGATGAGTAAAATGCACTATTAAACTTCTAGGGTAGGGCAATCAGAGACCCGATTAGATCATTTTATATTTTGGTTAATATAAGAATTCAACGAAATTCTATCACATTCGTTCAATTTACGTCGTTTCTATTACAGATAGCTTATTGGGCTTAGCGGCATCTCAAAGCGCATGAAATGACGAGTGAAATGCACTATTAAACTTCTAGGGTAGGGCAAACAGAGACCCGATTAGGTCATTTTATATTATGGTTAATATAAGAATTCAGCAAAATTCTATCACATTTTTTTCAATTTACGTCGTTCCTATTTCAGATAGCGTCCTGGGCTAAGCGGCATCTAAAAGCGCATCAAATGGCGAGTATAATGCACTATTATACTTCTAGGATGAGGCAAACAGAGACCCGATTAGATCATTTTATATATCGGTTAATATAAGAATTCAACGAAATTCTATCACATTTGTAAAATTTACGTCGCTCCTATTACAGATAGCTTATTGGGCTTAGCGGCATCTCAAAGCGCATGAAATATCGAGTGAAATGCACTATTAAACTTCTAGGGTAGGGCAAACAGAGACCCGATTAGATCATTTTATATTATGGTTAATTTAAGAATTCAGCAAAATTCTATCACATTTGCTCAATTTACGTCGCTCCTATTCCAGACAGCGTACTGGGCTAGGCGGCATCTTAAAGCGCGTGGAATGGCGAGTAAAATGCACTATTAAAATTCTATGACAGGGCAATCAGAGACCCGATTAGATCATTTTATATTATGGTTAATTTAAGAATTCAGCAAAATTCTATCACATTTGTACAATTGTCGTCGCTCCTATTTCAGATAGCGTATTGGGCTAAGCGGCATCTCAAAGCGCATGAAATGGCGAGTAAAATGCTCTATTAAACTTCTAGGATAAGGCAAACAGAGACACGCTTAGATCATTTTATATTACGGTTAATATAAGAATTCAGCGTAATTCTATCAGATTTGTTCAATTTACGTCGATCCTATTTCAGATAGCGTATTGTGCTAAGCGGCATCTCAAAGCGCATGAAACGGCGAGTGAAATGCACTATTAGAATTCTATGGTAGGGCGAACAGAGACCCGATTAGATCATTTTACATTAAGGTTAATATAAGAATTCAGTGAAATTCTATCACATTTGTTTAATTTACGTCGCTCCTATTTCAGATAGCGTATTGGGCAAAGCGGCATCTCAAAGCGTATGAAATGGCGAATAAAATGCACTATTAAAGTTCTAGGCTAGGGCGAACAGAGATCCGATTAGATCATTTTACCTTATGTTTAATAAAAGAATTCAGCGTAATTCTGTCACATTTGTTCAACTTACGTCGCTCCCATTTCAGATAGCGTATTGGGCTAGGCGCCATCTTAAAGCGCGTGGAATGGCGAGTAAAATGCACTGCTCAACTTTTATGATAGGGCAATCAGAGACCCGATTAGCTCATTTTATATTTTGTTTAATATAAGATTTCAGGGAAATTCTATCACATTTGTTCAATTTACGTCGCTCCTATTTCAGATAGCGCATTGGGCTAAGCGGCATCTCAAAGCGCATGAAATGGCGAGTAAAATGCACTATTAAACTTCTAGGGTAGGGCAAACAGAGACCCGATTAGATCATTTTGTATTATGGTTAATTTAAGAATTCAGCAAAATTCTATCACATTTGTTCAATGTACGTCGCTCCTATTTCGGATAGCGTACTGGGCTAGGCGGCACCCTAAAGCGCGTGGAGTGGCGAGTAAAATGCACTATTAATCTTCTATGATAGGGCAATCAGAGACCCGATTAGATCATTTTATATTTTGGTTAATATAAGAATTCAGCGAAATTCTATCACAATTGTTCTATTTACGTCGCTCGTATTTCAGATAGCTTATTGTGCTTAGCGGCATCTCAAAGCGCATGAAATGACGAGTAAAATGCACTATTAAACTTCTAGGGCAGGGCAAGCAGAGACTCGATTAGATCATTTTATATTATGGTTAATTTAATAATTCAACAAAATTCTATCACATTCGTTCAATTTAGGTCGCTCCTATTTCAGATAGCGTATTGGGCTAAGCGGCATCTCAAAGCGCATGAAATGGCGAGTGAAATGCACTATATGACTTCTATGCTAGGGCGAACAGAGACCCGATTAGATCATTTTACATTGAGGTTAATATAATAATTCACAGAAATTCTATCACATTTGTGCAATTTACGTCGCTCCTATTTCAGATAGCGTATTGGGCTATGCGGCATCTCAAAGCGCATGAAATGGCGAGTAAAATGCACTATTAAACTTCTAGGCTAGGGCGAACAGAGACCAGATTAGATCATTTTACATTCTGGTTAATAAAATAATTCAGCGAAATTCTATCACCTTTGTTCAACTTTCGTCGCTCCTATTTCAGATAGCGTATTGGGCTAAGCGGCATCTCAAAGCGCATGAAATGGCGAGTAAAATGCACTATTAAACTTCTAGGGTAGGGCAAACAGAGACCCGATTAGATCATTTTATATTATGGTTAATTTAAGAATTCAGCAAAATTCTGTCACATTTGTTCAATTTACGTCACTCCTATTTCAGATAGCGTACTGGGCTAGGCGGCATCTTGAAGCGCGTGGAATGGCGAGTAAAGTGCACTACTAAACTTCTATGGTAGTTCGAACAGAGACCGGATTAGATCATTTTATATTATGGATAATTTAAGAATTCAGCAAAATTCTATCACTCTTGTTCAATTTACGTCGCTCGTATTTCAGATAGCGTACTGGGCTAGGCGGCATCTTAAAGCGCGTGGAATGGCGAGTAAAATGCACTATTAAACTTCTAGGCTAGGGCCTACAGAGACCCGATCAGATCATTTTACATTATGGTTAATAAAAGAATTCAGCGAAATTCTATCACATTTGTTCAACTTACGTCGCTCCTATTTCAGATAGCGTATTGGGCTAAGCGGTATCTCAAAGCGCATGAAATGGCGAGTAAAATGCACTATTAGATTTCTATGGTAGGGCGTACAGAGACCCGATTAGATCATTTTATATTATGGTTAATTTAAGAATTCAGCAAAATTCTATCACATTTGTTCAATTTACGTCGCTCCTATTTCAGATAGCGTACTGGGCTCGGCGGCATCTTAAAGCGCGTGGAATGGCGAGTGAAATGCACTATTAGACTTCTATGGTAGGGCAATCAGAGACCCGATTAGATCATTTTATATTATGGTTAATTTAAGAATTCAGCGAAATTCTATCACATTTGTTCAATTTACGTTGCTCCTATTTCAGATAGCGTATTGGGCTAAGCGGCATCTCAAAGCGCATGAAATGGCGAGTAAAATGCGCTATAAAACTTCTAGGATAAGGCAAACAGAGACCCGATTAGATCATTTTATAATACGGTTAATATAAGAATTCAGCGTAATTCTATCACATTTGTTCAATTTACGTCGCTCCTATTTCAGATAGCGTATTGTGCTAAGCGGCATCTCAAAGCGCATGAAATGGCGAGTGAAATGCACTATTAGACTTCTATGGTAGGGCGAACAGAGACCCGATTAGATCATTTTACATTAAGGTTAATATAAGAATTCAGGGAAATTCTATCACATTTGTTCAATTTACGTCGCTCCTATTCCAGTTAGCGTATTGGGCTATGCGGCACCTTAAAGCACGTGAAATGGCGAGTAAAATGCACTATTAAACGTCTATGATAGGGCAAACAGAGACCCGATTATATCATTTTATATTACGGTTAATATAAGAATTCAGCGTAATTCTATTACATTTGTTCAACTTACGTCGCTCCTATTTCAGGTAGCGTACTGGGCTAGGCGGCATCTTAAAGCGCGTGGAATGCCGAGTGAAATGCACTATTAGACTTCTATTGTAGGGCGAACAGAGACCCGATTAGATCATTTTATATTCTGGTTAATAAAATAATTCAGCGAAATTCTATCACATTTGTTCAATTTACGTCGCTCCTATTTCAGATAGCGTATTGGGCTAAGCGGCATCTCAAAGCGCATGAAATTGCGAGTAAAATGCACTATCAAACTTCTAGGATAAGGCAAACAGAGACCCGATTAGATCATTTTATATTACGGTTAATATAAGAATTCAGCGTAATTCTATCACATTTGTTCAACTTACGTCGCTCCTATTTCAGATAGCGTATTGGGCTAAGCGGCATCTCAAAGCGCATGAAATTGCGAGTAAAATGCACTATCAAACTTCTAGGATAAGGCAAACAGAGACCCGATTAGATCATTTTATATTACGGTTAATATAAGAATTCAGCGTAATTCTATCACATTTGTTCAACTTACGTCGCTCCTATTTCAGGTAGCGTATTGGGCTAGGCGGCATGTCAAAGCGCATGAAATGACGAGTGAAATGCACTATTAAACTTCTAGGGTAGGGCAATCAGTGACCCGATTAGATCATTTTATATTATAGTTAATTTAAGAATTCAGCGAAATGCTATCACATTTGTTCAATTTACGTCGCTCCTATTTCAGATAGCGTATTGGGCTAAGCGGCATCTCAAAGCGCATGAAATGGCGAGTAAAATGCAATACTAAACTTCTAGGATAAGGCAAACAGAGACCCGATTAGATCATTTTATATTACGGTTAATATAAGAATTCAGGGAAATGCTATCACATTTGTTCAATTTACGTCGCTCCTATTTCAGATGGCGTATTGGGCTAAGCGGGATCTCAAAGCGCATGAAATGGCGAGTGAAATGCACCATTAGACTTCTATGGTAGGGCGAACAGAGACCCGATTAGATCATTTTACATTAATGTTAATACAAGGATTCACGGAAATTCTATCACATTTGTTCAATTTACGTCGCTCCTATTTCAGATAGCGAATTCGGCTAAGCGGCATCTCAAAGCGCATAAAATGGCGAATAAAATGCACTATTAAACTTCTAGGGTAGGGCAAACAGAGACCAGATTAGATCATTTTATATTTTGGTTAACATAAGGATTCTGCGAAATTTTATCACATTTGTTCAATTTACGTCGCTCCTATTTCAGATAGCTTATTGGGCTAAGCGGCATCTTAAGGCGCATGAAGTGACGAGTAAAATGCACAATTAAACTTCTAGGGTAGGGCAAACAGAGACCCGATTAGATCATTTTATATTATGGTTAATTTAAGATGTCAGCAAAATTCAATCACATTTGTTCAATTTACGTCGCTCCTGTTTCAGATAGCGTGCTGGGACATGCGGCATCTTAAAGCGCGTGGAATGGCGAGTAAAATGCACTATTAAACTTCTACGATAGGGCAATCAGAGACCCGATTAGATCATTTTATATTTTGGTTTATATAAGAATTCAACGAAATTCTATCACATTTGTTCAATTTACGTCGCTCTTATTTCAGATAGCGTATTGGGATAAGCGGCATCTCAAAGCGCATGAAATGGCGAGTAAAATGCACAATTAAACTAATAGGGTAGGGCAAACAGAGACCCGATTAGATCATTTTATATTGTGGTTAATTTAAGCATTCAGCAAAATTCTATCACATTTGTTCAATTTACGCCGCTCCTATTTCAGATAGCGTATTGGGCTAAGCGGCATCTCAAAGCGCATGAAATTGCGAGTAAAATGCACTATCAAACTTCTAGGATAAGGCAAACAGAGACCCGATTAGATCATTTTATATTACGGTTAATATAAGAATTCAGTGAAATTCTATCACATTTGTTTAATTTACGTCGCTCCTATTTCAGATAGCGTATTGGGCAAAGCGGCATCTCAAAGCGTATGAAATGGCGAATAAAATGCACTATTAAAGTTCTAGGGTAGGTCGAACGGAGACCCGATTAGATCATTTTACATTAATGTTAATATAAGAATTCAGGGAAATTCTATCACATTTGTTCAATTTACGTCGCCCCTATTTCCGATAGCGTACTGGGCTAGGCGGCATCTTAAAGCGCGTGGAATGGCGAGTAAAATGCAGTACTAAACTTCTATGATAGGGCAATCAGAGACCCGATTAGATCATTTTATATTTTGTTTAATATAAGATTTCAGGGGAATTCTATCGCATTTGTTCAATTTACGTTGCTCCTATTTCTGATAGCGTATTCGGCTAAGCGGCATATCAAAGCGCATGAAATGGCGAATAAAATGCACTCTTAAACTTCTAGGCTAGGGCGAACAGAGACGCGATCAGATCATTTTACATTATGGTTAATAAAAGAATCCAGAGAAATTCTATCACATTTGTTCAACTTACGTCGCTCCTATTTCAGCTAGCGTATTGGGCTAAGCGGCATCTCAAAGCACATGAAATGGCGAGTAAAATGCACTATTAGATTTCTATGGTAGGGCGTACAGAGACCCGATTAGATCATTTTATATTATGGTTAATTTAAGAATTCAGCAAAATTCTATCACATTTGTTCAATTTACGTGGCTCCTATTTCAGATACCGTACTGAGCTCGGCGGCATCTTAAAGCGCGTGGAATGGAGAGTGAAATGCACTATTAGACTTCTATGGTAGGGCGAACAGAGACCCGATTAGATCATTTTATATTATGGTTAATTTAAGAACTCAGCGAAATTCTATCACATTTGTTCAATTCACGTCGCTCCTATTTCAGATAGCGTATTGGGCTAAGCGGCATCTCAAAGCGCATGAAATGGCGAGTAAAATGCACTATTAAACTTCTAGGATAAGGCAAACAGAGACCCGATTAGATCATTTTATATTACGGTTAATATAAGAATTCAGGGAAATTCTATCACATTTGTTCAATTTACGTCGCTCCTATTTCAGATGGCGTATTGGGCTAAGCGGGATCTCAAAGCGCATGAAATGGCGAGTGAAATGCACCATTAGACTTCTATGGTAGGGCGAACAGAGACCCGATTAGATCATTTTACATTAATGTTAATACAAGGATTCACGGAAATTCTATCACATTTGTTCAATTTACGTCGCTCCTATTTCAGATAGCGAATTCGGCTAAGCGGCATCTCAAAGCGCATAAAATGGCGAATAAAATGCACTATTAAACTTCTAGGGTAGGGCAAACAGAGACCCGATTAGATCATTTTATATTTTGGTTAACATAAGGATTCTGCGAAATTTTATCACATTTGTTCAATTTACGTCGCTCCTATTTCAGATAGCTTATTGGGCTAAGCGGCATCTTAAGGCGCATGAAGTGACGAGTAAAATGCACAATTAAACTTCTAGGGTAGGGCAAACAGAGACCCGATTAGATCATTTTATATTATGGTTAATTTAAGATGTCAGCAAAATTCAATCACATTTGTTCAATTTACGTCGCTCCTGTTTCAGATAGCGTGCTGGGACATGCGGCATCTTAAAGCGCGTGGAATGGCGAGTAAAATGCACTATTAAACTTCTACGATAGGGCAATCAGAGACCCGATTAGATCATTTTATATTTTGGTTAATATAAGAATTCAACGAAATTCTATCACATTTGTTCAATTTACGTCGCTCCTATTTCAGACAGCGTACTGGGCTAGGCGGCATCTTAAAGCGTGTGGAATGGCGAGTAAAATGCACTATTAACCTTCTATGATAGGGCAATCAGAGACCAGATTAGATCATTTTATACTTTGGTTAATATAAGAATACAGCGAAATTCTATCACATTTGTTCAACTTACGTCGCCCCTATTTCAGATAGCGTATTGGGCTAAGCGGGATCTCAAAGCGCATGAAATGGCGACTAAAATGCACTATTAAACTTCTAGGCTAGGGCGAACAGAGACCCGATTAGATCATTTTACATTAAGGTTAATATAAGAATTCACGGAAATTCTATCACATTTGTTCAATTTACGGCGCTCCTATTTCAGATAGCGTATTAGGCTATGCGGCATCTCAAAGCGCATGAAATGGCGAATAAAATTCACTATTAAACTTCTAGGGTAGGGCAAACAGAGACCCGATTAGATCATTGTATATTACGGTTAATATAAGAATTCAGCGTAATTCTATCACATTTGTTCAACTTACGTCGCTCCTATTTCAGATAGCGTACTGGGCTAGGCGGCACCTTAAAGCGCGTGGAATGACCAGTAAAATGCACTACTAAACTTCTATGATAGGGCAATCAGAGACCCGATTAGATCATTTTATATTTTGTTTAATATAAGATTTCACGGAAATTCTATCACATTTGTTCAATTTACGTCGCTCCTATTTCAGATAGCGTATTGGGCTATGCGGCATCTCAAAGCGCATGAAATGGCGAGTAAAATGCACTATTAAACTTCTAGGGTAGGGAAAACAGAGACCCGATGAGATCATTTTATATTATGGTTAATTTAAGAATTCAGCGAAATTCTATCACATTTGTTGAATTTACGTCGCTCCTATTTCAGATATACCGTATTGGGCAAAGCGGCATCTCAAAGCGCATGAAATGACGAGTAAAATGCACTATTAAACTTCTAGGCTAGGGCGAACAGAGACCCGATTAGACCATTTTACATTCTGGTTAATAAAAGAATTCAGCGAAATTCTATCACATTTGTTCAACTTTCGTTGCTCCTATTTCAGATAGCGTATTGGGTTAAGCGGCATCTCAAAGCGCATGAAATGGCGAGTAAAATGCACTATTAAACTTCTAGGGTAGGGCAAACAGAGACCCGATTAGACCATTTTATATTATGGTTAATTTAAGAATTCAGCAAAATTCTATCACATTTGTTCAATTTACGTCGCTCCTATTTCGGATAGCGTACTGGGCTAGGCGGCATCTTAAAGCGCGTGGAATGGCGAGTAAAATGCACTGTTAAACTTCAATGATAGGGCAGTCTGAGACCCGATTAGATCATTTTATATTTTGTTTAATATAAGATTACAGGGAAATCCTATCACATTTGTTCTATTTACGTCGCTCCTATTTCAGTTAGCGTATTGGGCTAACCGGCATCTCAAAGCGCATGAAATGGCGAATCAAATGGACTATTAAACTTCTAGGGTAGGGCAAAGAGAGACCCGATTAGATCATTTTATATTACGGTTAATATAATAATTCAGCGTAGTTCTATCACATTTCTTCAAATTACGTCGCTCCTATTTCAGATAGCGTACTGGGCTGGCCGGCATCTTAAAGCGCGTGGAATGGCGAGTAAAATGCACTATTAAACTTCTATGATAGAGCAATCAGTGACCCGATTAGATCATTTTATATTATAGTTAATATAAGAATTCAGCGAAATTCTATCACATTTGTTCAATTTACGTCGCTCATATTTCCGATAGCGTATTGGGCTAAGCGGCATCTCAAAGCGCATGAAATGACGAGTAAAATGCACTATTAAACTTCTAGGGTAGGGCAAACAGAGACCCGATTAGGTCATTTTATATTTTGGTTAATATAAGAATTCAGCGAAATTCTATCACATTTGTTCAATTTACGTCGCTCCTATTTCAGATAGCGTATTGGGCTAAGCCGGATCTCAAAGCGCATGAAATGGCGACTAAAATGCACTATTAAACTTCTAGGGTGGGCAAACAGAGACCCGATTAGATCATTTTATATTATGGTTAATTTAAGAATTCAGCAAAATTCTATCACATTTGTTCAACTTACGTCGCTCCTATTTCAGATAGCGTACTGGGCTAGGCGGCAACTTAAAGCGCGTGGAATGGCGAGTAAAATGCACTACTAAACTTGTATGATAGGGCAATCAGAGACCCGATTAGATCATTTTATATTTTGTTTAATATAAGGTTTCAGGGAAATAGTATCACATTTGTTCAATTTACGTCGATGCTATTTCAGATAGCGTATTCGGCAAAGCGGCATCTCAAAGCGCATGAAGTGGCGAATAAAATGCACAATTAAACTTCTAGGCTAGGGCGAACAGAGACCCGATTAGATCATTTTACATTATGGTTAATAAAAGAATTCAGCGAAATTCTATCACATTTGTTCAACTTACGTCGCTCCTATTTCAGATAGCGTTCTGGGCTAGGCGGCATCTTAAAGCGCGTGGAATGGCGAGTAAAATGCACTACTAAACTTCTATGATAGGGCAATCAGAGACCCGATTAGATCATTTTATATTTTGGTTAATATAAGAATTCAGCGAAATTCTATCACATTTGTTCAATTTACGTCGCTCCTATTACAGATAGCTTATTGTGCTTAGCGGCATCTCAAAGCGCATGAAGTGACGAGTGAAATGCACTATTAAACTTCTAGGGTAGGGCAAACAGAGACCCGATTATATCATTTTACATTATGGTTAATGTAAGAATTCAGCGAAATTCTATCCCATTTGGTCAATTTACATTGCTCCTATTTCAGATAGCTTATTGGGCTTAGCGGCATCTCAAAGCGCATGAAGTGTCGAGTGAAATGCCCTATTAAACTTCTTGGGTAGGGCAAACAGAGACCCGATTAGATCATTTTATATTATGGTTAATTTAAGAATTCAGCCAAATTCTATCACATTTGTTCAATTTACGTCGCTCCTATTTCAGATAGCGTATTGGGCGAAGCGGCATCTCAAAGCGCATGAAATGTCGAGTAAAATGCACTATTAAACTTCTAGGGTAGGGCAATCAGTGACCCGATTAGATCATTTTATATTATAGTTAATTTAAGAATTCAGCCAAATTCTATCACATTTGTTCAATTTACGTCGCTCCTATTTCAGATAGCGTATTGGGCTAAGCGGTATCTCAAAGCGCATGAAATGGCGAGTAAAATGCAATACTAAACTTCTAGCATAAGGCAAACAGAGACCCGATTAGATCATTTTATATTACGGTCAATATAAGAATTCAGCGTAATTCTATCACATTTGTTCAACTTACGTCGCTCCTAATTTAGATAGCGTACTGGGCTAGGCGGCATCTTAAAGCGCGTGGAATGGCGAGTAAAATGCACTGCTAAACTTCTATGATAGGGCAATCAGAGACCCGATTAGATCATTTTATATTTTGGTTAATATAAGAATTCAGCGAAATTCTATCACAATTGTTCTATTTACGTCGCTCGTATTTCAGATAGCTTATTGTGCTTAGCGGCATCTCAAAGCGCATGAAATGACGAGTAAAATGCACTATTAAACTTCTAGGGTAGGGCAAGCAGAGACTCGATTAGATCATTTTATATTATGGTTAATTTAATAATTCAACAAAATTCTATCACATTCGTTCAATTTAGGTCGCTCCTATTTCAGATAGCGTATTGGGCTAAGCGGCATCTCAAAGCGCATGAAATGGCGAGTGAAATGCACTATATGACTTCTATGCTAGGGCGAACAGAGACCCGATTAGATCATTTTACATTGAGGTTAATATAATAATTCACAGAAATTCTATCACATTTGTGCAATTTACGTCGCTCCTATTTCAGATAGCGTATTGGGCTATGCGGCATCTCAAAGCGCATGAAATGGCGAGTAAAATGCACTATTAAACTTCTAGGCTAGGGCGAACAGAGACCAGATTAGATCATTTTACATTCTGGTTAATAAAATAATTCAGCGAAATTCTATCACCTTTGTTCAACTTTCGTCGCTCCTATTTCAGATAGCGTATTGGGCTAAGCGGCATCTCAAAGCGCATGAAATGGCGAGTAAAATGCACTATTAAACTTCTAGGGTAGGGCAAACAGAGACCCGATTAGATCAATTTATATTATGGTTAATTTAAGAATTCAGCAAGATTCTGTCACATTTGTTCAATTTACGTCGCTCCTATTTCGGATAGCGTACTGGGCGAGGCGGCATCCTAAAGCGCGTGGAGTGGCGAGTAAAATGCACTATTAATCTTCTATGATAGGGCAATCAGAGACCCGATTAGATCATTTTATATTTTGGTTAATATAAGAATTCAGCGAAATTCTATCACATTTGTTCAATTTACGTCGCTCGTATTTCAGATAGCGTATTGGGCTAAGCGGCATCTCGAAGCGCATGAAATGGCGAGGAAAACGCACTATTAAACGTCTAGGGTAGGGCAAACAGGGACCCGATTAGATCATTTTATGTTATGGTTAATTTAAGAATTCAGCAAAATTCTATCACATTTGTTCAATTTACGTCACTCCTATTTCAGATAGCGTACTGGGCTAGGCGGCATCTTGAAGCGCGTGGAATGGCGAGTAAAGTGCACTACTAAACTTCTATGGTAGTTCGAACAGAGACCCGATTAGATCATTTTATATTATTGATAATTTAAGAATTCAGCAAAATTCTATCACTCTTGTTCAATTTACGTCGCTCGTATTTCAGATAGCGTACTGGGCTAGGCGGCATCTTAAAGCGCGTGGAATGGCGAGTAAAATGCACTATTAAACTTCTAGGCTAGGGCGAACAGAGACCCGATCAGATCATTTTACATTCTGGTTAATAAAATAATTCAGCGAAATTCTATCACCTTTGTTCAACTTTCGTCGCTCCTATTTCAGATAGCGTATTGGGCTAAGCGGCATCTCAAAGCGCATGAAATGGCGAGTAAAATGCACTATTAAACTTCTAGGGTAGGGCAAACAGAGACCCGATTAGATCAATTTATATTATGGTTAATTTAAGAATTCAGCAAAATTCTGTCACATTTGTTCAATTTACGTCGCTCCTATTTCGGATAGCGTACTGGGCGAGGCGGCATCCTAAAGCGCGTGGAGTGGCGAGTAAAATGCTCTATTAATCTTCTATGATAGGGCAATCAGAGACCCGATTAGATCATTTTATATTTTGGTTAATATAAGAATTCAGCGAAATTCTATCACATTTGTTCAATTTACGTCGCTCGTATTTCAGATAGCGTATTGGGCTAAGCGGCATCTCGAAGCGCATGAAATGGCGAGGAAAATGCACTATTAAACGTCTAGGGTAGGGCAAACAGGGACCCGATTAGATCATTTTATGTTATGGTTAATTTAAGAATTCAGCAAAATTCTATCACATTTGTTCAATTTACGTCACTCCTATTTCAGATAGCGTACTGGGCTAGGCGGCATCTTGAAGCGCGTGGAATGGCGAGTAAAGTGCACTACTAAACTTCTATGGTAGTTCGAACAGAGACCCGATTAGATCATTTTATATTATGGATAATTTAAGAATTCAGCAAAATTCTATCACTCTTGTTCAATTTACGTCGCTCGTATTTCAGATAGCGTACTGGGCTAGGCGGCATCTTAAAGCGCGTGGAATGGCGAGTAAAATGCACTATTAAACTTCTAGGCTAGGGCGAACAGAGACCCGATCAGATCATTTTACATTATGGTTAATAAAAGAATTCAGCGAAATTCTATCACATTTGTTCAACTTACGTCGCTCCTATTTCAGATAGCGTATTGGGCTAAGCGGCATCTCGAAGCGCATGAAATGGCGAGGAAAATGCACTATTAAACGTCTAGGGTAGGGCAAACAGGGACCCGATTAGATCATTTTATGTTATGGTTAATTTAAGAATTCAGCAAAATTCTATCACATTTGTTCAATTTACGTCACTCCTATTTCAGATAGCGTACTGGGCTAGGCGGCATCTTGAAGCGCGTGGAATGGCGAGTAAAGTGCACTACTAAACTTCTATGGTAGTTCGAACAGAGACCCGATTAGATCATTTTATATTATGGTTAATTTAAGAATTCAGCAAAATTCTATCACTCTTGTTCAATTTACGTCGCTCGTATTTCAGATAGCGTACTGGGCTAGGCGGCATCTTAAAGCGCGTGGAATGGCGAGTAAAATGCACTATTAAACTTCTAGGCTAGGGCGAACAGAGACCCGATCAGATCATTTTACATTATGTTTAATAAAAGAATTCAGCGAAATTCTATCACATTTGTTCAACTTACGTCGCTCCTATTTCAGATAGCGTATTGGGCTAAGCGGTATCTCAAAGCGCATGAAATGGCGAGTAAAATGCACTATTAGATTTCTATGGTAGGGCGTACAGAGACCCGATTAGATCATTTTATATTATGGTTAATTTAAGAATTCAGCAAAATTCTATCACATTTCTTCAATTTACGTCGCTCCTATTTCAGACACCGTACTGGGCTCGGCGGCATCTTAAAGCGTGTGGAATGGCGAGTGAAATGCACTATTAGACTTCTATGGTAGGGCAATCAGAGACCCGATTAGATCATTTTATATTATGGTTAATTTAAGAATTCAGCGAAATTCTATCACATTTGTTCAATTTACGTCGCTCCTATTTCAGATAGCGTATTGGGCTAAGCGGCATCTCAAAGCGCATGAAATGGCGAGTAAAATGCACTATAAAACTTCTAGGATAAGGCAAACAGAGACCCGATTAGATCATTTTATAATACGGTTAATATAAGAATTCAGCGTAATTCTACCACATTTGTTCAATTTACGTCGCTCCTATTTCAGATAGCGTATTGTGCTAAGCGGCATCTCAAAGCGCATGAAATGGCGAGTGAAATGCACTATTAGACTTCTATGGTAGGGCGAACAGAGACCCGATTAGATCATTTTACATTAAGGTTAATATAAGAATTCAGGGAAATTCTATCACATTTGTTCAATTTACGTCGCTCCTATTCCAGTTAGCGTATTGGGCTATGCGGCACCTTAAAGCACATGAAATGGCGAGTAAAATGCACTATTAAACTTCTATGATAGGGCAAACAGAGACCCGATTATATCATTTTATATTACGGTTAATATAAGAATTCAGCGTAATTCTATTACATTTGTTCAACTTACGTCGCTCCTATTTCAGGTAGCGTACTGGGCTAGGCGGCATCTTAAAGCGCGTGGAATGCCGAGTGAAATGCACTATTAGACTTCTATGGTAGGGCGAACAGAGACCCGATTAGATCATTTTATATTCTGGTTAATAAAATAATTCAGCGAAATTCTATCACATTTGTTCAATTTACGTCGCTCCTATTTCAGATAGCGTATTGTGCTAAGCGGCATCTCAAAGCGCATGAAATGGCGAGTGAAATGCACTATTAGACTTCTATGGTAGGGCGAACAGAGACCCGATTAGATCATTTTACATTAAGGTTCATATAAGAATTCAGGGAAATTCTATCACCTTTGTTCAACTTTAGTCGCTCCTATTTCAGATAGCGTATTGGGCTAAGCGGCATCTCAAAGCGCATGAAATTGCGAGTAAAATGCACTATCAAACTTCTAGGATAAGGCAAACAGAGACCCGATTAGATCATTTTATATTACGGTTAATATAAGAATTCAGCGTAATTCTATCACATTTGTTCAACTTACGTCGCTCCTATTTCAGGTAGCGTATTGGGCTAGGCGGCATGTCAAAGCGCATGAAATGACGAGTGAAATGCACTATTAAACTTCTAGGGTAGGGCAATCAGTGACCCGATTAGATCATTTTATATTATAGTTAATTTAAGAATTCAGCGAAATGCTATCACATTTGTTCAACTTACGTCGCTCCTAATTTAGATAGCGTACTGGGCTAGGCGGCATCTTAAAGCGCGTGGAATGGCGAGTAAACTGCACTGCTAAACTTCTATGATAGGGCAATCAGAGACCCGATTAGATCATTTTATATTTTGTTTAATATAAGATTTCAGGGAAATTCTATCACATTTGTTCAATTTACGTCGCTCCTATTTCAGATAGCGTATTGGGCTAAGCGGCATCTCAAGGCGCATGAAATGGCGAATAAAATGCGCTATTAAACTTCTAGGCTAGGGCGAACAGAGACCCGATTAGATCATTTTACATTATGGTTCTTAAAAGAATTCAGCGAAATTCTATCACATTTGTTCAACGTACGTCGCTCCTATTTCAGATAGCGTATTGGTATAAGCGGCATCGAAAAGCGCATGAAATGGCGAGTAAAATGCACAATTAAACTACTAGGGTAGGGCAAACAGAGACCCGATTAGATCATTTTATATTGTGGATAATTTAAGAATTCAGCAAAATTCTATCACATTTGTTCAATTTACGTCGCTCCTATTTCAGATAGCGTATTGGGCTAAGCTGCATCTCAAAGCGCATGAAATGGCCAGTACAATGCACTATCAAACTTCTAGGATAAGGCAAACAGAGACCCGATTAGATCATTTCATAATACGGTTAATATAAGAATTCAGCGTAATTCTATCACATTTGTTCAACTTACGTCGCTCCTATTTCAGGTAGCGTACTGGGCTAGACATCATCTTAAAGCGCGTGGAATGGCGAGTAAAATGCACTATTAAACTTCTAGGATAAGGCAAACAGAGACCCGATTAGATCATTTTATATTACGGTTAATATAAGAATGCGGCGTAATTCTTTCACATTTGTTCAATTTACGTCGCTGCTATTCCAGATAGCTTATTGTGCTTAGCGGCATCTCAAAGCGCATGAAATGACGAGTGAAATGCACTATTAAACTTCTAGGGTAGGGCAAACAGAGACCCGATTAGATCATTTTATATTATGGTTAATTTAAGATGTCAGCTAAATTTTATCACATCTGTTCAATTTACGTCGCTCCTATTTCAGATAGCGTACTGGGCTAGGCGGCATCTTGAAGCGCGTGGAATGGCGAGTAAAGTGCACTACTAAACTTCTATGATAGGGCAATCAGAGACCCGATTAGATCATTTTATATTTTGTTTAATATCAGATTTCAGGGAATTTGTATCACATTTGTTCAATTTACATCGCTCCTAATTCAGATAGCGTATTCGGCTAAGCGGCATCTCAAAGCGCATGAAATGGCGAATAAAATGCACTCGTAAACGTCTAGGCTAGGGCAAACAGAGACCCGATTACATCATTTTATATTACGGTTAATTTAAGAATTCAGCAAAATTCTATCACATTTGTTCAATTTACGTCGCTCCTATTTCAGATAGCGTATTGGGCTCGGCGGCATCTTAAAGCGCGTGGAATGGCGAGTAAAATGCACTATTAAACTTCTATGATGGGCAATCAGAGACCCGATTAGATCATTTTATATTACGGTTAATATAAGAATTCAGTGAAATTCTATCACATTTGTTCAATTTCCGTCGCTCCTATTTCAGATAGCGTACTGGGCTGGGCGGCATCTTAAAACGCGTGAAATGGCGAGTGAAATGCACTATTAGACTTCTATGGTAGGGCGAACAGAGGCCCGATTAGATGATTTTATATTATGGTTAATTTAAGAATTCAGCAAAATTCTATCACACTTGTTCAATTTACGTCGCTCCTATTTCAGACAGCGTACTGGGCTAGGCGGCATCTTAAAGCGTGTGGAATGGCAAGTAAAATGCACTATTAACCTTCTATGATAGGGCAATCAGAGACCAGACTAGATCATTTTATACCTTGGTTAATATAAGAATTCAGCGAAATTCTATCACATTTGTTAAATTTACGTCGCTCCTATTTCAGATAGCCTATTGGGCTAAGCGGCATCTCAAAGCGCATGAAATGGCATGTAAAATGCACGATTAAACTTCTAGGGTAGGGCAAACAGAGACCCGATTAGATCATTTTATATTTTGTTTAATATAAGAATTCAGCGAAATTCTATCACATTTGTTCAATTTACGTCGCTCCTATTTCAGATAGCGTATTGGGATAAGCGGCATCTCAAAGCGCATGAAATGGCGAGTAAAATGCACTATTAAACTTCTAGGCTAGGGCGAACAGAGACCCGAGCAGATCATTTTACATTATGGTTAATAAAAGAATTCAGCGAAATTCTATCACATTTGTTCAACTTACGTCGCTCCTATTTCAGATAGCGTATTGGGCTAAGCGGCATCTCAAAGCGCATGAAATGGCGAGTGAAATGCACCATTAGACTTCTATGGTAGGGCGAACAGAGACCCGATTAGATCATTTTATATTTTGTTTAATATAAGAATTCAGCGAAATTCTATCACATTTGTTCAATTTACGTCGCTCCTATTTCAGATAGCGTATTGGGATAAGCGGCATCTCAAAGCGCATGAAATGGCGAGTAAAATGCACTGTTAAACTTCTAGGGTAGGGCAAACAGAGACCCGATGAGATCATTTTATATTATGGTTAATTTAAGATGTCAGCAAAATTTTATCACATTTGCTCAATTTACGTCGCTCCTATTTCAGATAGCATACTGGGCTAGGCGGCATCTTAAAGCGCGTGGAATGATGAGTAAAATGCACTATTAAACTTCTAGGGTAGGGCAATCAGAGACCCGATTAGATCATTTTATATTTTGGTTAATATAAGAATTCAACGGAATTCTATCACATTCGTTCAATTTACGTCGTTTCTATTACAGATAGCTTATTGGGCTTAGCGGCATCTCAAAGCGCATGAAATGACGAGTGAAATGCACGATTAAACTTCTAGGGTAGGGCAAACAGAGACCCGATTAGGTCATTTTATATTATGGTTAATATAAGAATTCAGCAAAATTCTATCACATTTTTTTCAATTTACGTCGTTCCTATTTCAGATAGCGTCCTGGGCTAAGCGGCATCTAAAAGCGCATCAAATGGCGAGTATAATGCACTATTATACTTCTAGGATGAGGCAAACAGAGACCCGATTAGATCATTTTATATATCGGTTAATATAAGAATTCAACGAAATTCTATCACATTTGTAAAATTTACGTCGCTCCTATTACAGATAGCTTATTGGGCTTAGCGGCATCTCAAAGCGCATGAAATATCGAGTGAAATGCACTATTAAACTTCTAGGGTAGGGCAAACAGAGACCCGATTAGATCATTTGATATTATGGTTAATTTAAGAATTCAGCAAAATTCTATCACATTTGCTCAATTTACGTCGCTCCTATTCCAGACAGCGTACTGGGCTAGGCGGCATCTTAAAGCGCGTGGAATGGCGAGTAAAATGCACTATTAAAATTCTATGACAGGGCAATCAGAGACCCGATTAGATCATTTTATATTATGGTTAATTTAAGAATTCAGCAAAATTCTATCACATTTGTACAATTGTCGTCGCTCCTATTTCAGATAGCGTATTGGGCTAAGCGGCATCTCAAAGCGCATGAAATGGCGAGTAAAATGCTCTATTAAACTTCTAGGATAAGGCAAACAGAGACACGCTTAGATCATTTTATATTACGGTTAATATAAGAATTCAGCGAAATTCTATCAGATTTGTTCAATTTACGTCGATCCTATTTCAGATAGCGTATTGTGCTAAGCGGCATCTCAAAGCGCATGAAACGGCGAGTGAAATGCACTATTAGAATTCTATGGTAGGGCGAACAGAGACCCGATTAGATCATTTTACATTAAGGTTAATATAAGAATTCAGTGAAATTCTATCACATTTGTTTAATTTACGTCGCTCCTATTTCAGATAGCGTATTGGGCAAAGCGGCATCTCAAAGCGTATGAAATGGCGAATAAAATGCACTATTAAAGTTCTAGGCTAGGGCGAACAGAGATCCGATTAGATCATTTTACCTTATGTTTAATAAAAGAATTCAGCGTAATTCTGTCACATTTGTTCAACTTACGTCGCTCCCATTTCAGATAGCGTATTGGGCTAGGCGCCATCTTAAAGCGCGTGGAATGGCGAGTAAAATGCACTGCTCAACTTTTATGATAGGGCAATCAGAGACCCGATTAGCTCATTTTATATTTTGTTTAATATAAGATTTCAGGGAAATTCTATCACATTTGTTCAATTTACGTCGCTCCTATTTCAGATAGCGCATTGGGCTAAGCGGCATCTCAAAGCGCATGAAATGGCGAGTAAAATGCACTATTAAACTTCTAGGGTAGGGCAAACAGAGACCCGATTAGATCATTTTGTATTATGGTTAATTTAAGAATTCAGCAAAATTCTATCACATTTGTTCAATGTACGTCGCTCCTATTTCGGATAGCGTACTGGGCTAGGCGGCACCCTAAAGCGCGTGGAGTGGCGAGTAAAATGCACTATTAATCTTCTATGATAGGGCAATCAGAGACCCGATTAGATCATTTTATATTTTGGTTAATATAAGAATTCAGCGAAATTCTATCACAATTGTTCTATTTACGTCGCTCGTATTTCAGATAGCTTATTGTGCTTAGCGGCATCTCAAAGCGCATGAAATGACGAGTAAAATGCACTATTAAACTTCTAGGGCAGGGCAAGCAGAGACTCGATTAGATCATTTTATATTATGGTTAATTTAATAATTCAACAAAATTCTATCACATTCGTTCAATTTAGGTCGCTCCTATTTCAGATAGCGTATTGGGCTAAGCGGCATCTCAAAGCGCATGAAATGGCGAGTGAAATGCACTATATGACTTCTATGCTAGGGCGAACAGAGACCCGATTAGATCATTTTACATTGAGGTTAATATAATAATTCACAGAAATTCTATCACATTTGTGCAATTTACGTCGCTCCTATTTCAGATAGCGTATTGGGCTATGCGGCATCTCAAAGCGCATGAAATGGCGAGTAAAATGCACTATTAAACTTCTAGGCTAGGGCGAACAGAGACCAGATTAGATCATTTTACATTCTGGTTAATAAAATAATTCAGCGAAATTCTATCACCTTTGTTCAACTTTCGTCGCTCCTATTTCAGATAGCGTATTGGGCTAAGCGGCATCTCAAAGCGCATGAAATGGCGAGTAAAATGCACTATTAAACTTCTAGGGTAGGGCAAACAGAGACCCGATTAGATCATTTTATATTATGGTTAATTTAAGAATTCAGCAAAATTCTGTCACATTTGTTCAATTTACGTCACTCCTATTTCAGATAGCGTACTGGGCTAGGCGGCATCTTGAAGCGCGTGGAATGGCGAGTAAAGTGCACTACTAAACTTCTATGGTAGTTCGAACAGAGACCCGATTAGATCATTTTATATTATGGATAATTTAAGAATTCAGCAAAATTCTATCACTCTTGTTCAATTTACGTCGCTCGTATTTCAGATAGCGTACTGGGCTAGGCGGCATCTTAAAGCGCGTGGAATGGCGAGTAAAATGCACTATTAAACTTCTAGGCTAGGGCCTACAGAGACCCGATCAGATCATTTTACATTATGGTTAATAAAAGAATTCAGCGAAATTCTATCACATTTGTTCAACTTACGTCGCTCCTATTTCAGATAGCGTATTGGGCTAAGCGGTATCTCAAAGCGCATGAAATGGCGAGTAAAATGCACTATTAGATTTCTATGGTAGGGCGTACAGAGACCCGATTAGATCATTTTATATTATGGTTAATTTAAGAATTCAGCAAAATTCTATCACATTTGTTCAATTTACGTCGCTCCTATTTCAGATACCGTACTGGGCTCGGCGGCATCTTAAAGCGCGTGGAATGGCGAGTGAAATGCACTATTAGACTTCTATGGTAGGGCAATCAGAGACCCGATTAGATCATTTTATATTATGGTTAATTTAAGAATTCAGCGAAATTCTATCACATTTGTTCAATTTACGTTGCTCCTATTTCAGATAGCGTATTGGGCTAAGCGGCATCTCAAAGCGCATGAAATGGCGAGTAAAATGCGCTATAAAACTTCTAGGATAAGGCAAACAGAGACCCGATTAGATCATTTTATAATACGGTTAATATAAGAATTCAGCGTAATTCTATCACATTTGTTCAATTTACGTCGCTCCTATTTCAGATAGCGTATTGTGCTAAGCGGCATCTCAAAGCGCATGAAATGGCGAGTGAAATGCACTATTAGACTTCTATGGTAGGGCGAACAGAGACCCGATTAGATCATTTTACATTAAGGTTAATATAAGAATTCAGGGAAATTCTATCACATTTGTTCAATTTACGTCGCTCCTATTCCAGTTAGCGTATTGGGCTATGCGGCACCTTAAAGCACGTGAAATGGCGAGTAAAATGCACTATTAAACGTCTATGATAGGGCAAACAGAGACCCGATTATATCATTTTATATTACGGTTAATATAAGAATTCAGCGTAATTCTATTACATTTGTTCAACTTACGTCGCTCCTATTTCAGGTAGCGTACTGGGCTAGGCGGCATCTTAAAGCGCGTGGAATGCCGAGTGAAATGCACTATTAGACTTCTATTGTAGGGCGAACAGAGACCCGATTAGATCATTTTATATTCTGGTTAATAAAATAATTCAGCGAAATTCTATCACATTTGTTCAATTTACGTCGCTCCTATTTCAGATAGCGTATTGGGCTAAGCGGCATCTCAAAGCGCATGAAATTGCGAGTAAAATGCACTATCAAACTTCTAGGATAAGGCAAACAGAGACCCGATTAGATCATTTTATATTACGGTTAATATAAGAATTCAGCGTAATTCTATCACATTTGTTCAACTTACGTCGCTCCTATTTCAGATAGCGTATTGGGCTAAGCGGCATCTCAAAGCGCATGAAATTGCGAGTAAAATGCACTATCAAACTTCTAGGATAAGGCAAACAGAGACCCGATTAGATCATTTTATATTACGGTTAATATAAGAATTCAGCGTAATTCTATCACATTTGTTCAACTTACGTCGCTCCTATTTCAGGTAGCGTATTGGGCTAGGCGGCATGTCAAAGCGCATGAAATGACGAGTGAAATGCACTATTAAACTTCTAGGGTAGGGCAATCAGTGACCCGATTAGATCATTTTATATTATAGTTAATTTAAGAATTCAGCGAAATGCTATCACATTTGTTCAATTTACGTCCCTCCTATTTCAGATAGCGTATTGGGCTAAGCGGCATCTCAAAGCGCATGAAATGGCGAGTAAAATGCAATACTAAACTTCTAGGATAAGGCAAACAGAGACCCGATTAGATCATTTTATATTACGGTTAATATAAGAATTCAGGGAAATGCTATCACATTTGTTCAATTTACGTCGCTCCTATTTCAGATGGCGTATTGGGCTAAGCGGGATCTCAAAGCGCATGAAATGGCGAGTGAAATGCACCATTAGACTTCTATGGTAGGGCGAACAGAGACCCGATTAGATCATTTTACATTAATGTTAATACAAGGATTCACGGAAATTCTATCACATTTGTTCAATTTACGTCGCTCCTATTTCAGATAGCGAATTCGGCTAAGCGGCATCTCAAAGCGCATAAAATGGCGAATAAAATGCACTATTAAACTTCTAGGGTAGGGCAAACAGAGACCAGATTAGATCATTTTATATTTTGGTTAACATAAGGATTCTGCGAAATTTTATCACATTTGTTCAATTTACGTCGCTCCTATTTCAGATAGCTTATTGGGCTAAGCGGCATCTTAAGGCGCATGAAGTGACGAGTAAAATGCACAATTAAACTTCTAGGGTAGGGCAAACAGAGACCCGATTAGATCATTTTATATTATGGTTAATTTAAGATGTCAGCAAAATTCAATCACATTTGTTCAATTTACGTCGCTCCTGTTTCAGATAGCGTGCTGGGACATGCGGCATCTTAAAGCGCGTGGAATGGCGAGTAAAATGCACTATTAAACTTCTACGATAGGGCAATCAGAGACCCGATTAGATCATTTTATATTTTGGTTAATATAAGAATTCAACGAAATTCTATCACATTTGTTCAATTTACGTCGCTCTTATTTCAGATAGCGTATTGGGATAAGCGGCATCTCAAAGCGCATGAAATGGCGAGTAAAATGCACAATTAAACTAATAGGGTAGGGCAAACAGAGACCCGATTAGATCATTTTATATTGTGGTTAATTTAAGCATTCAGCAAAATTCTATCACATTTGTTCAATTTACGCCGCTCCTATTTCAGATAGCGTATTGGGCTAAGCGGCATCTCAAAGCGCATGAAATTGCGAGTAAAATGCACTATCAAACTTCTAGGATAAGGCAAACAGAGACCCGATTAGATCATTTTATATTACGGTTAATATAAGAATTCAGTGAAATTCTATCACATTTGTTTAATTTACGTCGCTCCTATTTCAGATAGCGTATTGGGCAAAGCGGCATCTCAAAGCGTATGAAATGGCGAATAAAATGCACTATTAAAGTTCTAGGGTAGGTCGAACGGAGACCCGATTAGATCATTTTACATTAATGTTAATATAAGAATTCAGGGAAATTCTATCACATTTGTTCAATTTACGTCGCCCCTATTTCCGATAGCGTACTGGGCTAGGCGGCATCTTAAAGCGCGTGGAATGGCGAGTAAAATGCAGTACTAAACTTCTATGATAGGGCAATCAGAGACCCGATTAGATCATTTTATATTTTGTTTAATATAAGATTTCAGGGGAATTCTATCGCATTTGTTCAATTTACGTTGCTCCTATTTCTGATAGCGTATTCGGCTAAGCGGCATATCAAAGCGCATGAAATGGCGAATAAAATGCACTCTTAAACTTCTAGGCTAGGGCGAACAGAGACGCGATCAGATCATTTTACATTATGGTTAATAAAAGAATCCAGAGAAATTCTATCACATTTGTTCAACTTACGTCGCTCCTATTTCAGCTAGCGTATTGGGCTAAGCGGCATCTCAAAGCACATGAAATGGCGAGTAAAATGCACTATTAGATTTCTATGGTAGGGCGTACAGAGACCCGATTAGATCATTTTATATTATGGTTAATTTAAGAATTCAGCAAAATTCTATCACATTTGTTCAATTTACGTGGCTCCTATTTCAGATACCGTACTGAGCTCGGCGGCATCTTAAAGCGCGTGGAATGGAGAGTGAAATGCACTATTAGACTTCTATGGTAGGGCGAACAGAGACCCGATTAGATCATTTTATATTATGGTTAATTTAAGAACTCAGCGAAATTCTATCACATTTGTTCAATTCACGTCGCTCCTATTTCAGATAGCGTATTGGGCTAAGCGGCATCTCAAAGCGCATGAAATGGCGAGTAAAATGCACTATTAAACTTCTAGGATAAGGCAAACAGAGACCCGATTAGATCATTTTATATTACGGTTAATATAAGAATTCAGGGAAATTCTATCACATTTGTTCAATTTACGTCGCTCCTATTTCAGATGGCGTATTGGGCTAAGCGGGATCTCAAAGCGCATGAAATGGCGAGTGAAATGCACCATTAGACTTCTATGGTAGGGCGAACAGAGACCCGATTAGATCATTTTACATTAATGTTAATACAAGGATTCACGGAAATTCTATCACATTTGTTCAATTTACGTCGCTCCTATTTCAGATAGCGAATTCGGCTAAGCGGCATCTCAAAGCGCATGAAATGGCGAATAAAATGCACTATTAAACTTCTAGGGTAGGGCAAACAGAGACCCGATTAGATCATTTTATATTTTGGTTAACATAAGGATTCTGCGAAATTTTATCACATTTGTTCAATTTACGTCGCTCCTATTTCAGATAGCTTATTGGGCTAAGCGGCATCTGAAGGCGCATGAAGTGACGAGTAAAATGCACAATTAAACTTCTAGGGTAGGGCAAACAGAGACCCGATTAGATCATTTTATATTATGGTTAATTTAAGATGTCAGCAAAATTCAATCACATTTGTTCAATTTACGTCGCTCCTGTTTCAGATAGCGTGCTGGGACATGCGGCATCTTAAAGCGCGTGGAATGGCGAGTAAAATGCACTATTAAACTTCTACGATAGGGCAATCAGAGACCCGATTAGATCATTTTATATTTTGGTTAATATAAGAATTCAACGAAATTCTATCACATTTGTTCAATTTACGTCGCTCCTATTTCAGACAGCGTACTGGGCTAGGCGGCATCTTAAAGCGTGTGGAATGGCGAGTAAAATGCACTATTAACCTTCTATGATAGGGCAATCAGAGACCAGATTAGATCATTTTATACTTTGGTTAATATAAGAATACAGCGAAATTCTATCACATTTGTTCAACTTACGTCGCCCCTATTTCAGATAGCGTATTGGGCTAAGCGGGATCTCAAAGCGCATGAAATGGCGACTAAAATGCACTATTAAACTTCTAGGCTAGGGCGAACAGAGACCCGATTAGATCATTTTACATTAAGGTTAATATAAGAATTCACGGAAATTCTATCACATTTGTTCAATTTACGGCGCTCCTATTTCAGATAGCGTATTAGGCTATGCGGCATCTCAAAGCGCATGAAATGGCGAATAAAATTCACTATTAAACTTCTAGGGTAGGGCAAACAGAGACCCGATTAGATCATTGTATATTACGGTTAATATAAGAATTCAGCGTAATTCTATCACATTTGTTCAACTTACGTCGCTCCTATTTCAGATAGCGTACTGGGCTAGGCGGCACCTTAAAGCGCGTGGAATGACCAGTAAAATGCACTACTAAACTTCTATGATAGGGCAATCAGAGACCCGATTAGATCATTTTATATTTTGTTTAATATAAGATTTCACGGAAATTCTATCACATTTGTTCAATTTACGTCGCTCCTATTTCAGATAGCGTATTGGGCTATGCGGCATCTCAAAGCGCATGAAATGGCGAGTAAAATGCACTATTAAACTTCTAGGGTAGGGAAAACAGAGACCCGATGAGATCATTTTATATTATGGTTAATTTAAGAATTCAGCGAAATTCTATCACATTTGTTGAATTTACGTCGCTCCTATTTCAGATATACCGTATTGGGCAAAGCGGCATCTCAAAGCGCATGAAATGACGAGTAAAATGCACTATTAAACTTCTAGGCTAGGGCGAACAGAGACCCGATTAGACCATTTTACATTCTGGTTAATAAAAGAATTCAGCGAAATTCTATCACATTTGTTCAACTTTCGTTGCTCCTATTTCAGATAGCGTATTGGGCTAAGCGGCATCTCAAAGCGCATGAAATGGCGAGTAAAATGCACTATTAAACTTCTAGGGTAGGGCAAACAGAGACCCGATTAGACCATTTTATATTATGGTTAATTTAAGAATTCAGCAAAATTCTATCACATTTGTTCAATTTACGTCGCTCCTATTTCGGATAGCGTACTGGGCTAGGCGGCATCTTAAAGCGCGTGGAATGGCGAGTAAAATGCACTGTTAAACTTCAATGATAGGGCAGTCTGAGACCCGATTAGATCATTTTATATTTTGTTTAATATAAGATTACAGGGAAATCCTATCACATTTGTTCTATTTACGTCGCTCCTATTTCAGTTAGCGTATTGGGCTAACCGGCATCTCAAAGCGCATGAAATGGCGAATCAAATGGACTATTAAACTTCTAGGGTAGGGCAAAGAGAGACCCGATTAGATCATTTTATATTACGGTTAATATAAGAATTCAGCGTAGTTCTATCACATTTCTTCAAATTACGTCGCTCCTATTTCAGATAGCGTACTGGGCTGGCCGGCATCTTAAAGCGCGTGGAATGGCGAGTAAAATGCACTATTAAACTTCTATGATAGAGCAATCAGTGACCCGATTAGATCATTTTATATTATAGTTAATATAAGAATTCAGCGAAATTCTATCACATTTGTTCAATTTACGTCGCTCATATTTCCGATAGCGTATTGGGCTAAGCGGCATCTCAAAGCGCATGAAATGACGAGTAAAATGCACTATTAAACTTCTAGGGTAGGGCAAACAGAGACCCGATTAGGTCATTTTATATTTTGGTTAATATAAGAATTCAGCGAAATTCTATCACATTTGTTCAATTTACGTCGCTCCTATTTCAGATAGCGTATTGGGCTAAGCCGGATCTCAAAGCGCATGAAATGGCGACTAAAATGCACTATTCAACTTCTAGGTTGGGCAAACAGAGACCCGATTAGATCATTTTATATTATGGTTAATTTAAGAATTCAGCAAAATTCTATCACATTTGTTCAACTTACGTCGCTCCTATTTCAGATAGCGTACTGGGCTAGGCGGCAACTTAAAGCGCGTGGAATGGCGAGTAAAATGCACTACTAAACTTGTATGATAGGGCAATCAGAGACCCGATTAGATCATTTTATATTTTGTTTAATATAAGGTTTCAGGGAAATAGTATCACATTTGTTCAATTTACGTCGATGCTATTTCAGATAGCGTATTCGGCAAAGCGGCATCTCAAAGCGCATGAAGTGGCGAATAAAATGCACAATTAAACTTCTAGGCTAGGGCGAACAGAGACCCGATCAGATCATTTTACATTATGGTTAATAAAAGAATTCAGCGAAATTCTATCACATTTGTTCAACTTACGTCGCTCCTATTTCAGATAGCGTTCTGGGCTAGGCGGCATCTTAAAGCGCGTGGAATGGCGAGTAAAATGCACTACTAAACTTCTATGATAGGGCAATCAGAGACCCGATTAGATCATTTTATATTTTGGTTAATATAAGAATTCAGCGAAATTCTATCACATTTGTTCAATTTACGTCGCTCCTATTACAGATAGCTTATTGTGCTTAGCGGCATCTCAAAGCGCATGAAGTGACGAGTGAAATGCACTATTAAACTTCTAGGGTAGGGCAAACAGAGACCCGATTATATCATTTTACATTATGGTTAATGTAAGAATTCAGCGAAATTCTATCCCATTTGGTCAATTTACATTGCTCCTATTTCAGATAGCTTATTGGGCTTAGCGGCATCTCAAAGCGCATGAAGTGTCGAGTGAAATGCCCTATTAAACTTCTTGGGTAGGGCAAACAGAGACCCGATTAGATCATTTTATATTATGGTTAATTTAAGAATTCAGCCAAATTCTATCACATTTGTTCAATTTACGTCGCTCCTATTTCAGATAGCGTATTGGGCGAAGCGGCATCTCAAAGCGCATGAAATGTCGAGTAAAATGCACTATTAAACTTCTAGGGTAGGGCAATCAGTGACCCGATTAGATCATTTTATATTATAGTTAATTTAAGAATTCAGCCAAATTCTATCACATTTGTTCAATTTACGTCGCTCCTATTTCAGATAGCGTATTGGGCTAAGCGGTATCTCAAAGCGCATGAAATGGCGAGTAAAATGCAATACTAAACTTCTAGCATAAGGCAAACAGAGACCCGATTAGATCATTTTATATTACGGTCAATATAAGAATTCAGCGTAATTCTATCACATTTGTTCAACTTACGTCGCTCCTAATTTAGATAGCGTACTGGGCTAGGCGGCATCTTAAAGCGCGTGGAATGGCGAGTAAAATGCACTGCTAAACTTCTATGATAGGGCAATCAGAGACCCGATTAGATCATTTTATATTTTGTTTAATATAAGATTTCAGGGAAATTCTATCACATTTGTTCAATTTACGTCGCTCCTATTCCAGATAGCGTATTGGGCTAAGCGGCATCTCAAGGCGCATGAAATGGCGAATAAAATGCGCTATTAAACTTCTAGGCTAGGGCGAACAGAGACCCGATTAGATCATTTTACATTATGGTTCTTAAAAGAATTCAGCGAAATTCTATCACATTTGTTCAACGTACGTCGCTCCTATTTCAGATAGCGTATTGGGATAAGCGGCATCGAAAAGCGCATGAAATGGCGAGTAAAATGCACAATTAAACTTCTAGGATAGGGCGAACGGAGACCCGATTAGATCATTTTATATTACGGTTAATATAAGAATTCAGTGAAATTCTATCACATTTGTTTAATTTACGTCGCTCCTATTTCAGATAGCGTATTGGGCGAAGCGGCATCTCAAAGCGCATGAAATGTCGAGTAAAATGCACAATTAAACTAATAGGGTAGGGCAAACAGAGACCCGATTATATCATTTTATATTGTGGTTAATTTAAGAATTCAGCAAAATTCTATCACATTTGTTCAATTTACGTCGCTCCTATTTCAGATAGCTTATTGGACTAAGCGGCATCTCAAAGCGCATGAAATGACGAGTGAAATGCACTATTAAACTTCTAGGATAGGGCGAACGGAGACCCGATTAGATCATTTTACATTAATGTTAATATAAGAATTCAGGGAAATTCTATCACATTTGTTCAATTTACGTCGCCCCTATTTCCGATAGCGTACTGGGCTAGGCGGCATCTTAAAGCGCGTGGAATGGCGAGTAAAATGCAGTACTAAACTTCTATGATAGGGCAATCAGAGACCCGATTAGATCATTTTATATTTTGTTTAATATAAGATTTCAGGGGAATTCTATCGCATTTGTTCAATTTACGTTGCTCCTATTTCTGATAGCGTATTCGGCTAAGCGGCATCTCCAAGCGCATGAAATGGCGAATAAAATGCACTCTTAAACTTCTACGATAGGGCAATCAGAGACCCGATTAGATCATTTTATATTTTGGTTAATATAAGAATTCAACGAAATTCTATCACATTTGTTCAACTTACGTCGCCCCTATTTCAGATAGCGTATTGGGCTAAGCGGGATCTCAAAGCGCATGAAATGGCGACTAAAATGCACTATTAAACTTCTAGGCTAGGGCGAACAGAGACCCGATTAGATCATTTTACATTAAGGTTAATATAAGAATTCACGGAAATTCTATCACATTTGTTCAATTTACGGCGCTCCTATTTCAGATAGCGTATTAGGCTATGCGGCATCTCAAAGCGCATGAAATGGCGAATAAAATTCACTATTAAACTTCTAGGGTAGGGCAAACAGAGACCCGATTAGATCATTGTATATTACGGTTAATATAAGAATTCAGCGTAATTCTATCACATTTGTTCAACTTACGTCGCTCCTATTTCAGATGGCGTACTGGGCTAGGCGGCACCTTAAAGCGCGTGGAATGACCAGTAAAATGCACTACTAAACTTCTATGATAGGGCAATCAGAGACCCGATTAGATCATTTTATATTTTGGTTTATATAAGAATTCAGCGAAATTCTATCACATTTGTTGAATTTACGTCGCTCCTATTTCAGATAGCGTACTAGGCTAGGCGGCAACTTAAAGCGCGTGGAATGGCGAGTAAAATGCTCTATTAAACTTCTATGATAGGGCAATCAGTGACCCGATTAGATCATTTTATATTATAGTTAATTTAAGAATTCAGCGAAATTCTATCACATTTGTTCAATTTACGTCGCTCCTATTTCAGATAGCGTATTGGGCTAAGCGGCATCTCAAAGCGCATGAAATGGCGAGTAAAATGCACTATTAATGTTCTAGGGTAGGGCAAACAGAGACCCGGTTAGATCATTTTATATTATGGTTAATTTAAGAATTGAGCGAAATTCTATCACATTCGTTCAATTTACATCGCTCCTATTTCAGATATACCGTATTGGGCAAAGCGGCATCTCAAAGCGCATGAAATGACGAGTAAAATGCACTATTAAACTTCTAGGCTAGGGCGAACAGAGACCCGATTAGACCATTTTACATTCTGGTTAATAAAAGAATTCAGCGAAATTCTATCACATTTGTTCAACTTTCGTTGCTCCTATTTCAGATAGCGTATTGGGTTAAGCGGCATCTCAAAGCGCATGAAATGGCGAGTAAAATGCACTATTAAACTTCTAGGATAAGGCAAACAGAGACCCGATTAGATCATTTTATATTACGGTTAATATAAGAATTCAGGGAAATTCTATCACATTTGTTCAATTTACGTCGCTCCTATTTCAGATGGCGTATTGGGCTAAGCGGGATCTCAAAGCGCATGAAATGGCGAGTGAAATGCACCATTAGACTTCTATGGTAGGGCGAACAGAGACCCGATTAGATCATTTTACATTAATGTTAATACAAGGATTCACGGAAATTCTATCACATTTGTTCAATTTACGTCGCTCCTATTTCAGATAGCGAATTCGGCTAAGCGGCATCTCAAAGCGCATAAAATGGCGAATAAAATGCACTATTAAACTTCTAGGGTAGGGCAAACAGAGACCAGATTAGATCATTTTATATTTTGGTTAACATAAGGATTCTGCGAAATTTTATCACATTTGTTCAATTTACGTCGCTCCTATTTCAGATAGCTTATTGGGCTAAGCGGCATCTGAACCCGCATGAAGTGACGAGTAAAATGCACAATTAAACTTCTAGGGTAGGGCAAACAGAGACCCGATTAGATCATTTTATATTATGGTTAATTTAAGATGTCAGCAAAATTCAATCACATTTGTTCAATTTACGTCGCTCCTGTTTCAGATAGCGTGCTGGGACATGCGGCATCTTAAAGCGCGTGGAATGGCGAGTAAAATGCACTATTAAACTTCTACGATAGGGCAATCAGAGACCCGATTAGATCATTTTATATTTTGGTTAATATAAGAATTCAACGAAATTCTATCACATTTGTTCAATTTACGTCGCTCCTATTTCAGACAGCGTACTGGGCTAGGCGGCATCTTAAAGCGTGTGGAATGGCGAGTAAAATGCACTATTAACCTTCTATGATAGGGCAATCAGAGACCAGATTAGATCATTTTATACTTTGGTTAATATAAGAATACAGCGAAATTCTATCACATTTGTTCAACTTACGTCGCCCCTATTTCAGATAGCGTATTGGGCTAAGCGGGATCTCAAAGCGCATGAAATGGCGACTAAAATGCACTATTAAACTTCTAGGCTAGGGCGAACAGAGACCCGATTAGATCATTTTACATTAAGGTTAATATAAGAATTCACGGAAATTCTATCACATTTGTTCAATTTACGGCGCTCCTATTTCAGATAGCGTATTAGGCTATGCGGCATCTCAAAGCGCATGAAATGGCGAATAAAATTCACTATTAAACTTCTAGGGTAGGGCAAACAGAGACCCGATTAGATCATTGTATATTACGGTTAATATAAGAATTCAGCGTAATTCTATCACATTTGTTCAACTTACGTCGCTCCTATTTCAGATAGCGTACTGGGCTAGGCGGCACCTTAAAGCGCGTGGAATGACCAGTAAAATGCACTACTAAACTTCTATGATAGGGCAATCAGAGACCCGATTAGATCATTTTATATTTTGTTTAATATAAGATTTCACGGAAATTCTATCACATTTGTTCAATTTACGTCGCTCCTATTTCAGATAGCGTATTGGGCTATGCGGCATCTCAAAGCGCATGAAATGGCGAGTAAAATGCACTATTAAACTTCTAGGGTAGGGAAAACAGAGACCCGATGAGATCATTTTATATTATGGTTAATTTAAGAATTCAGCGAAATTCTATCACATTTGTTCAATTTACGTCGCTCCTATTTCAGATATACCGTATTGGGCAAAGCGGCATCTCAAAGCGCATGAAATGACGAGTAAAATGCACTATTAAACTTCTAGGCTAGGGCGAACAGAGACCCGATTAGACCATTTTACATTCTGGTTAATAAAAGAATTCAGCGAAATTCTATCACATTTGTTCAACTTTCGTTGCTCCTATTTCAGATAGCGTATTGGGTTAAGCGGCATCTCAAAGCGCATGAAATGGCGAGTAAAATGCACTATTAAACTTCTAGGGTAGGGCAAACAGAGACCCGATTAGATCATTTTATATTATGGTTAATTTAAGAATTCAGCAAAATTCTATCACATTTGTTCAATTTACGTCGCTCCTATTTCGGATAGCGTACTGGGCTAGGCGGCATCTTAAAGCGCGTGGAATGGCGAGTAAAATGCACTGTTAAACTTCAATGATAGGGCAGTCTGAGACCCGATTAGATCATTTTATATTTTGTTTAATATAAGATTACAGGGAAATCCTATCACATTTGTTCTATTTACGTCGCTCCTATTTCAGTTAGCGTATTGGGCTAACCGGCATCTCAAAGCGCATGAAATGGCGAATCAAATGGACTATTAAACTTCTAGGGTAGGGCAAAGAGAGACCCGATTAGATCATTTTATATTACGGTTAATATAAGAATTCAGCGTAGTTCTATCACATTTCTTCAAATTACGTCGCTCCTATTTCAGATAGCGTACTGGGCTGGCCGGCATCTTAAAGCGCGTGGAATGGCGAGTAAAATGCACTATTAAACTTCTATGATAGAGCAATCAGTGACCCGATTAGATCATTTTATATTATAGTTAATATAAGAATTCAGCGAAATTCTATCACATTTGTTCAATTTACGTCGCTCATATTTCCGATAGCGTATTGGGCTAAGCGGCATCTCAAAGCGCATGAAATGACGAGTAAAATGCACTATTAAACTTCTAGGGTAGGGCAAACAGAGACCCGATTAGGTCATTTTATATTTTGGTTAATATAAGAATTCAGCGAAATTCTATCACATTTGTTCAATTTACGTCGCTCCTATTTCAGATAGCGTATTGGGCTAAGCCGGATCTCAAAGCGCATGAAATGGCGACTAAAATGCACTATTAAACTTCTAGGGTGGGCAAACAGAGACCCGATTAGATCATTTTATATTATGGTTAATTTAAGAATTCAGCAAAATTCTATCACATTTGTTCAACTTACGTCGCTCCTATTTCAGATAGCGTACTGGGCTAGGCGGCAACTTAAAGCGCGTGGAATGGCGAGTAAAATGCACTACTAAACTTGTATGATAGGGCAATCAGAGACCCGATTAGATCATTTTATATTTTGTTTAATATAAGGTTTCAGGGAAATAGTATCACATTTGTTCAATTTACGTCGATGCTATTTCAGATAGCGTATTCGGCAAAGCGGCATCTCTAAGCGCATGAAGTGGCGAATAAAATGCACAATTAAACTTCTAGGCTAGGGCGAACAGAGACCCGATTAGATCATTTTACATTATGGTTAATAAAAGAATTCAGCGAAATTCTATCACATTTGTTCAACTTACGTCGCTCCTATTTCAGATAGCGTTCTGGGCTAGGCGGCATCTTAAAGCGCGTGGAATGGCGAGTAAAATGCACTACTAAACTTCTATGATAGGGCAATCAGAGACCCGATTAGATCATTTTATATTTTGGTTAATATAAGAATTCAGCGAAATTCTATCACATTTGTTCAATTTACGTCGCTCCTATTACAGATAGCTTATTGTGCTTAGCGGCATCTCAAAGCGCATGAAGTGACGAGTGAAATGCACTATTAAACTTCTAGGGTAGGGCAAACAGAGACCCGATTATATCATTTTACATTATGGTTAATGTAAGAATTCAGCGAAATTCTATCCCATTTGGTCAATTTACATTGCTCCTATTTCAGATAGCTTATTGGGCTTAGCGGCATCTCAAAGCGCATGAAGTGTCGAGTGAAATGCCCTATTAAACTTCTTGGGTAGGGCAAACAGAGACCCGATTAGATCATTTTATATTATGGTTAATTTAAGAATTCAGCCAAATTCTATCACATTTGTTCAATTTACGTCGCTCCTATTTCAGATAGCGTATTGGGCGAAGCGGCATCTCAAAGCGCATGAAATGTCGAGTAAAATGCACTATTAAACTTCTAGGGTAGGGCAATCAGTGACCCGATTAGATCATTTTATATTATAGTTAATTTAAGAATTCAGCCAAATTCTATCACATTTGTTCAATTTACGTCGCTCCTATTTCAGATAGCGTATTGGGCTAAGCGGTATCTCAAAGCGCATGAAATGGCGAGTAAAATGCAATACTAAACTTCTAGCATAAGGCAAACAGAGACCCGATTAGATCATTTTATATTACGGTCAATATAAGAATTCAGCGTAATTCTATCACATTTGTTCAACTTACGTCGCTCCTAATTTAGATAGCGTACTGGGCTAGGCGGCATCTTAAAGCGCGTGGAATGGCGAGTAAAATGCACTGCTAAACTTCTATGATAGGGCAATCAGAGACCCGATTAGATCATTTTATATTTTGTTTAATATAAGATTTCAGGGAAATTCTATCACATTTGTTCAATTTACGTCGCTCCTATTCCAGATAGCGTATTGGGCTAAGCGGCATCTCAAAGCGCATGAAATGGCGAATAAAATGCGCTATTAAACTTCTAGGCTAGGGCGAACAGAGACCCGATTAGATCATTTTACATTATGGTTCTTAAAAGAATTCAGCGAAATTCTATCACATTTGTTCAACGTACGTCGCTCCTATTTCAGATAGCGTATTGGGATAAGCGGCATCGAAAAGCGCATGAAATGGCGAGTAAAATGCACAATTAAACTTCTAGGATAGGGCGAACGGAGACCCGATTAGATCATTTTATATTACGGTTAATATAAGAATTCAGTGAAATTCTATCACATTTGTTTAATTTACGTCGCTCCTATTTCAGATAGCGTATTGGGCGAAGCGGCATCTCAAAGCGCATGAAATGTCGAGTAAAATGCACAATTAAACTAATAGGGTAGGGCAAACAGAGACCCGATTATATCATTTTATATTGTGGTTAATTTAAGAATTCAGCAAAATTCTATCACATTTGTTCAATTTACGTCGCTCCTATTTCAGATAGCTTATTGGACTAAGCGGCATCTCAAAGCGCATGAAATGACGAGTGAAATGCACTATTAAACTTCTAGGATAGGGCGAACGGAGACCCGATTAGATCATTTTACATTAATGTTAATATAAGAATTCAGGGAAATTCTATCACATTTGTTCAATTTACGTCGCCCCTATTTCCGATAGCGTACTGGGCTAGGCGGCATCTTAAAGCGCGTGGAATGGCGAGTAAAATGCAGTACTAAACTTCTATGATAGGGCAATCAGAGACCCGATTAGATCATTTTATATTTTGTTTAATATAAGATTTCAGGGGAATTCTATCGCATTTGTTCAATTTACGTTGCTCCTATTTCTGATAGCGTATTCGGCTAAGCGGCATCTCAAAGCGCATGAAATGGCGAATAAAATGCACTCTTAAACTTCTACGATAGGGCAATCAGAGACCCGATTAGATCATTTTATATTTTGGTTAATATAAGAATTCAACGAAATTCTATCACATTTGTTCAACTTACGTCGCCCCTATTTCAGATAGCGTATTGGGCTAAGCGGGATCTCAAAGCGCATGAAATGGCGACTAAAATGCACTATTAAACTTCTAGGCTAGGGCGAACAGAGACCCGATTAGATCATTTTACATTAAGGTTAATATAAGAATTCACGGAAATTCTATCACATTTGTTCAATTTACGGCGCTCCTATTTCAGATAGCGTATTAGGCTATGCGGCATCTCAAAGCGCATGAAATGGCGAATAAAATTCACTATTAAACTTCTAGGGTAGGGCAAACAGAGACCCGATTAGATCATTGTATATTACGGTTAATATAAGAATTCAGCGTAATTCTATCACATTTGTTCAACTTACGTCGCTCCTATTTCAGATGGCGTACTGGGCTAGGCGGCACCTTAAAGCGCGTGGAATGACCAGTAAAATGCACTACTAAACTTCTATGATAGGGCAATCAGAGACCCGATTAGATCATTTTATATTTTGGTTTATATAAGAATTCAGCGAAATTCTATCACATTTGTTGAATTTACGTCGCTCCTATTTCAGATAGCGTACTAGGCTAGGCGGCAACTTAAAGCGCGTGGAATGGCGAGTAAAATGCTCTATTAAACTTCTATGATAGGGCAATCAGTGACCCGATTAGATCATTTTATATTATAGTTAATTTAAGAATTCAGCGAAATTCTATCACATTTGTTCAATTTACGTCGCTCCTATTTCAGATAGCGTATTGGGCTAAGCGGCATCTCAAAGCGCATGAAATGGCGAGTAAAATGCACTATTAATGTTCTAGGGTAGGGCAAACAGAGACCCGGTTAGATCATTTTATATTATGGTTAATTTAAGAATTGAGCGAAATTCTATCACATTCGTTCAATTTACATCGCTCCTATTTCAGATATACCGTATTGGGCAAAGCGGCATCTCAAAGCGCATGAAATGACGAGTAAAATGCACTATTAAACTTCTAGGCTAGGGCGAACAGAGACCCGATTAGACCATTTTACATTCTGGTTAATAAAAGAATTCAGCGAAATTCTATCACATTTGTTCAACTTTCGTTGCTCCTATTTCAGATAGCGTATTGGGTTAAGCGGCATCTCAAAGCGCATGAAATGGCGAGTAAAATGCACTATTAAACTTCTAGGATAAGGCAAACAGAGACCCGATTAGATCATTTTATATTACGGTTAATATAAGAATTCAGGGAAATTCTATCACATTTGTTCAATTTACGTCGCTCCTATTTCAGATGGCGTATTGGGCTAAGCGGGATCTCAAAGCGCATGAAATGGCGAGTGAAATGCACCATTAGACTTCTATGGTAGGGCGAACAGAGACCCGATTAGATCATTTTACATTAATGTTAATACAAGGATTCACGGAAATTCTATCACATTTGTTCAATTTACGTCGCTCCTATTTCAGATAGCGTATTGGGATAAGCGGCATCTCAAAGCGCATAAAATGGCGAATAAAATGCACTATTAAACTTCTAGGGTAGGGCAAACAGAGACCAGATTAGATCATTTTATATTTTGGTTAACATAAGGATTCTGCGAAATTTTATCACATTTGTTCAATTTACGTCGCTCCTATTTCAGATAGCTTATTGGGCTAAGCGGCATCTTAAGGCGCATGAAGTGACGAGTAAAATGCACAATTAAACTTCTAGGGTAGGGCAAACAGAGACCCGATTAGATCATTTTATATTATGGTTAATTTAAGATGTCAGCAAAATTCAATCACATTTGTTCAATTTACGTCGCTCCTGTTTCAGATAGCGTGCTGGGACATGCGGCATCTTAAAGCGCGTGGAATGGCGAGTAAAATGCACTATTAAACTTCTACGATAGGGCAATCAGAGACCCGATTAGATCATTTTATATTTTGGTTAATATAAGAATTCAACGAAATTCTATCACATTTGTTCAATTTACGTCGCTCCTATTTCAGACAGCGTACTGGGCTAGGCGGCATCTTAAAGCGTGTGGAATGGCGAGTAAAATGCACTATTAACCTTCTATGATAGGGCAATCAGAGACCAGATTAGATCATTTTATACTTTGGTTAATATAAGAATACAGCGAAATTCTATCACATTTGTTCAACTTACGTCGCCCCTATTTCAGATAGCGTATTGGGCTAAGCGGGATCTCAAAGCGCATGAAATGGCGACTAAAATGCACTATTAAACTTCTAGGCTAGGGCGAACAGAGACCCGATTAGATCATTTTACATTAAGGTTAATATAAGAATTCACGGAAATTCTATCACATTTGTTCAATTTACGGCGCTCCTATTTCAGATAGCGTATTAGGCTATGCGGCATCTCAAAGCGCATGAAATGGCGAATAAAATTCACTATTAAACTTCTAGGGTAGGGCAAACAGAGACCCGATTAGATCATTGTATATTACGGTTAATATAAGAATTCAGCGTAATTCTATCACATTTGTTCAACTTACGTCGCTCCTATTTCAGATGGCGTACTGGGCTAGGCGGCACCTTAAAGCGCGTGGAATGACCAGTAAAATGCACTACTAAACTTCTATGATAGGGCGAACAGAGACCCGATTAGACCATTTTACATTCTGGTTAATAAAAGAATTCAGCGAAATTCTATCACATTTGTTCAACTTTCGTTGCTCCTATTTCAGATAGCGTATTGGGTTAAGCGGCATCTCAAAGCGCATGAAATGGCGAGTAAAATGCACTATTAAACTTCTAGGGTAGGGCAAACAGAGACCCGATTAGATCATTTTATATTATGGTTAATTTAAGAATTCAGCAAAATTCTATCACATTTGTTCAATTTACGTCGCTCCTATTTCGGATAGCGTACTGGGCTAGGCGGCATCTTAAAGCGCGTGGAATGGCGAGTAAAATGCACTGTTAAACTTCAATGATAGGGCAGTCTGAGACCCGATTAGATCATTTTATATTTTGTTTAATATAAGATTTCAGGGAAATCCTATCACATTTGTTCTATTTACGTCGCTCCTATTTCAGTTAGCGTATTGGGCTAAACGGCATCTCAAAGCGCATGAAATGGCGAATCAAATGGACTATTAAACTTCTAGGGTAGGGCAAAGAGAGACCCGATTAGATCATTTTATATTACGGTTAATATAAGAATTCAGCGTAGTTCTATCACATTTCTTCAAATTACGTCGCTCCTATTTCAGATAGCGTACTGGGCTGGCCGGCATCTTAAAGCGCGTGGAATAGCGAGTAAAATGCACTATTAAACTTCTATGATAGAGCAATCAGTGACCCGATTAGATCATTTTATATTATAGTTAATTTAAGAATTCAGCGAAATTCTATCACATTTGTTCAATTTACGTCGCTCCTATTTCAGATAGCGTATTCGGCAAAGCGGCATCTCAAAGCGCATGAAGTGGCGAATAAAATGCACAATTAAACTTCTAGGCTAGGGCGAACAGAGACCCGATCAGATCATTTTACATTATGGTTAATAAAAGAATTCAGCGAAATTCTATCACATTTGTTCAACTTACGTCGCTCCTATTTCAGATAGCGTACTGGGCTAGGCGGCATCTTAAAGCGCGTGGAATGGCGAGTAAAATGCACTACTAAACTTCTATGATAGGGCAATCAGAGACCCGATTAGATCATTTTATATTTTGGTTAATATAAGAATTCAGCGAAATTCTATCACATTTGTTCAATTTACGTCGCTCCTATTACAGATAGCTTATTGTGCTTAGCGGCATCTCAAAGCGCATGAAGTGACGAGTGAAATGCACTATTAAACTTCTAGGGTAGGGCAAACAGAGACCCGATTATATCATTTTACATTATGGTTAATGTAAGAATTCAGCGAAATTCTATCCCATTTGGTCAATTTACATTGCTCCTATTTCAGATAGCTTATTGGGCTTAGCGGCATCTCAAAGCGCATGAAGTGTCGAGTGAAATGCCCTATTAAACTTCTTGGGTAGGGCAAACAGAGACCCGATTAGATCATTTTATATTATGGTTAATTTAAGAATTCAGCCAAATTCTATCACATTTGTTCAACTTACGTCGCTCCTATTTCAGATAGCGTACTGTGCTAGGCGGCATCTTAAAGCGCGTGGAATGGCCAGTAAAATGCACTACTAAACTTCTATGATAGGGCAAGCAGAGACCCGATTAGATCATTTTATATTTTGTTTAATATAAGATTTCAGGGAAATTCTATCACATTTGTTCAATTTACGTCGCTCCTATTTGAGATAGCTTATTGGGCTAAGCGGCATCTGAAGGCGCATGAAATGGCGAGTAAAATGCACTATTAAACTTCTATGATAGGGCAATCAGAGACCCAATTAGATCATTTTATATTTTGGTTAATATAAGAATTCAACGAAATTCTATCACATTTGTTCAATTTACGTCGCTTCTATTACAGATAGCGTCCTGGGCTAAGCGGCATCTAAAAGCGCATGAAATGGCGAGTATAATGCACTATTATACTTCTAGGATAAGGCAAACAGAGACCCGATTAGATCATTTTATATTACGGTTAATATAAGAATGCAGCGTGATTCTATCACATTTGTTCAAGTTACGTCGCTCCTATTTCAGATAGCGTACTGGGCTAGGCGGCATCTTAAAGCGCGTGGAATGGCGAGTGAAATGCACTATTAAACTTCTATGATAGGGCAATCAGAGACCCGATTAGATCATTTTATGTTTTGGTTAATATAAGAATTCAACGAAATTCTATCACATTTGTAAAATTTACGTCGCTCCTATTTCAGATAGCGTACTGGGCTAGGCGGCATCTTAAAGCGCATGAAATGACGAGTGAAATGCACTATTAAACTTCTAGGGTAGGGCAAACAGAGACCCGATTAGGTCATTTTATATTATGGTTAATTTAACAATTCAGCAAAATTCTATCACATTTGTTCAATTTACGTCGTTCCTATTTCAGATAGCGTCCTGGGCTAAGCGGCATCTAAAGCGCATGAAATGGCGAGTATAATGCACTATTATACTTCTAGGATAAGGCAAACAGAGACCCGATTAGGTCATTTTATATTACGGTTAATATAAGAATTCAGCGTGGCTCTATCACATTTGTTCAACTTACGTCGTTCCTATTTCAGATAGCGTACTGGGCTAGGCGGCATCTTAAAGCGCGTGGAATGGCGAGTAAAGTGCACTATTAAACTTCTATGATAGGGCAATCAGAGACCCGATTAGATCATTTTATATATTGGTTAATATAAGAATTCAACGAAATTCTATCACATTTGTAAAATTTACGTCGCTCCTATTACAGATAGCTTATTGGGCTTAGCGGCATCTCAAAGCGCATGGAATGACGAGTGAAATGCACTATTAAACTTCTAGGGTAGGGCAAACAGTGACGCGATTAGATCATTTTATATTATGGTTAATTTAAGAATTCAGCAAAATTCTATCACATTTGCTCAATTTACGTCGCTCCTATTTCAGATAGCGTATTGGGCTAAGCGGTATCTCAAAGCGCATGAAATGGCGAGTAAAATGCAATACTAAACTTCTAGGATAAGGCAAACAGAGACCCGATTAGATTATTTTATATTACGGTTAATATAACAATTCTGCGTAATTCTATCACATTTGTTCAACTTACGTCGCTGCTAATTTAGATAGCGTACTGGGCTAGGCGGCATCTTAAAGCGCATGAAATGGCGAATAAAATGCACTCTTAAACTTCTAGGCTAGGGCGAACAGAGACCCGATCAGATCATTTTACATTATGGTTAATAAAAGAATTCAGCGAAATTCTATCACATTTGTTCAACTTACGTCGCTCCTATTTCAGATAGCGTACTGGGCTAGGCGGCATCTTAAAGCGCGTGGAATGGCGAGTAAAATGCACTACTAAACTTCTATGATAGGGCAATCAGAGACCCGATTAGATCATTTTATATTTTGGTTAATATAAGAATTCAGCGAAATTCTATCACATTTGTTCAATTTACGTCGCTCCTATTACAGATAGCTTATTGTGCTTAGCGGCATCTCAAAGCGCATGAAGTGACGAGTGAAATGCACTATTAAACTTCTAGGGTAGGGCAAACAGAGACCCGATTATATCATTTTACATTATGGTTAATGTAAGAATTCAGCGAAATTCTATCCCATTTGGTCAATTTACATTGCTCCTATTTCAGATAGCTTATTGGGCTTAGCGGCATCTCAAAGCGCATGAAGTGTCGAGTGAAATGCCCTATTAAACTTCTTGGGTAGGGCAAACAGAGACCCGATTAGATCATTTTATATTATGGTTAATTTAAGAATTCAGCCAAATTCTATCACATTTGTTCAACTTACGTCGCTCCTATTTCAGATAGCGTACTGTGCTAGGCGGCATCTTAAAGCGCGTGGAATGGCCAGTAAAATGCACTACTAAACTTCTATGATAGGGCAAGCAGAGACCCGATTAGATCATTTTATATTTTGTTTAATATAAGATTTCAGGGAAATTCTATCACATTTGTTCAATTTACGTCGCTCCTATTTGAGATAGCTTATTGGGCTAAGCGGCATCTGAAGGCGCATGAAATGGCGAGTAAAATGCACTATTAAACTTCTATGATAGGGCAATCAGAGACCCAATTAGATCATTTTATATTTTGGTTAATATAAGAATTCAACGAAATTCTATCACATTTGTTCAATTTACGTCGCTTCTATTACAGATAGCGTCCTGGGCTAAGCGGCATCTAAAAGCGCATGAAATGGCGAGTATAATGCACTATTATACTTCTAGGATAAGGCAAACAGAGACCCGATTAGATCATTTTATATTACGGTTAATATAAGAATGCAGCGTGATTCTATCACATTTGTTCAAGTTACGTCGCTCCTATTTCAGATAGCGTACTGGGCTAGGCGGCATCTTAAAGCGCGTGGAATGGCGAGTGAAATGCACTATTAAACTTCTATGATAGGGCAATCAGAGACCCGATTAGATCATTTTATGTTTTGGTTAATATAAGAATTCAACGAAATTCTATCACATTTGTAAAATTTACGTCGCTCCTATTTCAGATAGCGTACTGGGCTAGGCGGCATCTTAAAGCGCATGAAATGACGAGTGAAATGCACTATTAAACTTCTAGGGTAGGGCAAACAGAGACCCGATTAGGTCATTTTATATTATGGTTAATTTAACAATTCAGCAAAATTCTATCACATTTGTTCAATTTACGTCGTTCCTATTTCAGATAGCGTCCTGGGCTAAGCGGCATCTAAAGCGCATGAAATGGCGAGTATAATGCACTATTATACTTCTAGGATAAGGCAAACAGAGACCCGATTAGGTCATTTTATATTACGGTTAATATAAGAATTCAGCGTGGCTCTATCACATTTGTTCAACTTACGTCGTTCCTATTTCAGATAGCGTACTGGGCTAGGCGGCATCTTAAAGCGCGTGGAATGGCGAGTAAAGTGCACTATTAAACTTCTATGATAGGGCAATCAGAGACCCGATTAGATCATTTTATATATTGGTTAATATAAGAATTCAACGAAATTCTATCACATTTGTAAAATTTACGTCGCTCCTATTACAGATAGCTTATTGGGCTTAGCGGCATCTCAAAGCGCATGGAATGACGAGTGAAATGCACTATTAAACTTCTAGGGTAGGGCAAACAGTGACGCGATTAGATCATTTTATATTATGGTTAATTTAAGAATTCAGCAAAATTCTATCACATTTGCTCAATTTACGTCGCTCCTATTTCAGATAGCGTATTGGGCTAAGCGGTATCTCAAAGCGCATGAAATGGCGAGTAAAATGCAATACTAAACTTCTAGGATAAGGCAAACAGAGACCCGATTAGATTATTTTATATTACGGTTAATATAACAATTCTGCGTAATTCTATCACATTTGTTCAACTTACGTCGCTGCTAATTTAGATAGCGTACTGGGCTAGGCGGCATCTTAAAGCGCATGAAATGGCGAATAAAATGCACTCTTAAACTTCTAGGCTAGGGCGAACAGAGACCCGATCAGATCATTTTACATTATGGTTCATAAAAGAATTCAGCGAAACTCTATCACATTTTTTCAACTTACGTCGCTCCTATTTCAGATAGCGTAATGGGCTAAGCGGCAGCTCAAAGCGCATGAAATTGCGAGTAAAATGCAATATTAAGCTTCTAGGGTAGGGCAAACAGACACCCGATTAGATCATCATATGTTATGGTTAATTTACGAATTCAGCAAAATTCTATCACATTTGTTCAATTTACGTCGCTCCTATTTCAGATAGCGTATTGGGCAAAGCGGCACCTCAAAGCGTATGAAATGGCGAATAAAATGCACTATTAAAGTTCTAGGCTAGGGCGAACAGAGATCCGATTAGATCATTTTACATTATGGTTAATAAAAGAGTTCAGCGAAATTCTATCACATTCGTTCAATTTACGTCGCTCCTATTTCAGATAGCGTATTGGGCAAAGCGGCATCTCAAAGCGCATGAAATGACGAGTAAAATGCACTATTAAACTTCTAGGGTAGGGCAAGCAGAGACTCGATTAGATCATTTTATATTATGGTTAATTTAAGAATTCAACAAAATTCTATCACATTCGTTCAATTTAGGTCGCTCCTATTTCAGATAGCGTATTGGGCTAAGCGGCATCTCAAAGCGCATGAAATGGCGAGTGAAATGCACTATATGACTTCTATGGTAGGGCGAACAGAGACCCGATTAGATCATTTTACATTGAGGTTAATATAATAATTCACAGAAATTCTATCACATTTGTGCAATTTACGTCGCTCCTATTTCAGATAGCGTATTGGGCTATGCGGCATCTCAAAGCGCATGAAATGGCGAGTAAAATGCACTATTAAACTTCTAGGCTAGGGCGAACAGAGACCAGATTAGATCATTTTACATTCTGGTTAATAAAATAATTCAGCGAAATTCTATCACCTTTGTTCAACTTTCGTCGCTCCTATTTCAGATAGCGTATTGGGCTAAGCGGCATCTCAAAGCGCATGAAATGGCGAGTAAAATGCACTATTAAACTTCTATGGTAGGGCAATCAGAGACCCGATTAGATCATTTTATATTATGGTTAATTTAAGAATTCAGCGAAATTCTATCACATTTGTTCAATTTACGTTGCTCCTATTTCAGATAGCGTATTGGGCTAAGCGGCATCTCAAAGCGCATGAAATGGCGAGTAAAATGCACTATAAAACTTCTAGGATAAGGCAAACAGAGACCCGATTAGATCATTTTATAATACGGTTAATATAAGAATTCAGCGTAATTCTATCACATTTGTTCAATTTACGTCGCTCCTATTTCAGATAGCGTATTGTGCTAAGCGGCATCTCAAAGCGCATGAAATGGCGAGTGAAATGCACTATTAGACTTCTATGGTAGGGCGAACAGAGACCCGATTAGATCATTTTACATTAAGGTTAATATAAGAATTCAGGGAAATTCTATCACATTTGTTCAATTTACGTCGCTCCTATTCCAGTTAGCGTATTGGGCTATGCGGCACCTTAAAGCACATGAAATGGCGAGTAAAATGCACTATTAAACGTCTATGATAGGGCAAACAGAGACCCGATTATATCATTTTATATTACGGTTAATATAAGAATTCAGCGTAATTCTATTACATTTGTTCAACTTACGTCGCTCCTATTTCAGGTAGCGTACTGGGCTAGGCGGCATCTTAAAGCGCGTGGAATGCCGAGTGAAATGCACTATTAGACTTCTATGGTAGGGCGAACAGAGACCCGATTAGATCATTTTATATTCTGGTTAATAAAATAATTCAGCGAAATTCTATCACATTTGTTCAATTTACGTCGCTCCTATTTCAGATAGCGTATTGTGCTAAGCGGCATCTCAAAGCGCATGAAATGGCGAGTGAAATGCACTATTAGACTTCTATGGTAGGGCGAACAGAGACCCGATTAGATCATTTTACATTAAGGTTCATATAAGAATTCAGGGAAATTCTATCACCTTTGTTCAACTTTAGTCGCTCCTATTTCAGATAGCGTATTGGGCTAAGCGGCATCTCAAAGCGCATGAAATTGCGAGTAAAATGCACTATCAAACTTCTAGGATAAGGCAAACAGAGACCCGATTAGATCATTTTATATTACGGTTAATATAAGAATTCAGCGTAATTCTATCACATTTGTTCAACTTACGTCGCTCCTATTTCAGATAGCGTATTGGGCTAAGCGGCATCTCAAAGCGCATGAAATTGCGAGTAAAATGCACTATCAAACTTCTAGGATAAGGCAAACAGAGACCCGATTAGATCATTTTATATTACGGTTAATATAAGAATTCAGCGTAATTCTATCACATTTGTTCAACTTACGTCGCTCCTATTTCAGGTAGCGTATTGGGCTAGGCGGCATGTCAAAGCGCATGAAATGACGAGTGAAATGCACTATTAAACTTCTAGGGTAGGGCAATCAGTGACCCGATTAGATCATTTTATATTATAGTTAATTTAAGAATTCAGCGAAATGCTATCACATTTGTTCAATTTACGTCCCTCCTATTTCAGATAGCGTATTGGGCTAAGCGGCATCCCAAAGCGCATGAAATGGCGAGTAAAATGCAATACTAAACTTCTAGGATAAGGCAAACAGAGACTCGATTAGATCATTTTATATTACGGTTAATATAAGAATTCAGCGTAATTCTATCACATTTGTTCAACTTACGTCGCTCCTAATTTAGATAGCGTACTGGGCTAGGCGGCATCTTAAAGCGCGTGGAATGGCGAGTAAACTGCACTGCTAAACTTCTATGATAGGGCAATCAGAGACCCGATTAGATCATTTTATATTTTGTTTAATATAAGATTTCAGGGAAATTCTATCACATTTGTTCAATTTACGTAGCTCCTATTTCAGATAGCGTATTCGGCTAAGCGGCATCTCAAAGCGCATGAAATGTCGAGTAAAATGCACTATTAGATTTCTATGGTAGGGCGTACAGAGACCCGATTAGATCATTTTATATTATGGTTAATTTAAGAAGTCAGCAAAATTCTATCACATTTGTTCAATTTACGTCGCTCTTATTTCAGATAGCGTATTGGGATAAGCGGCATCTCAAAGCGCATGAAATGGCGAGTAAAATGCACTATTAGACTTCTATGGTAGGGCAAACAGAGACCCGATTAGATCATTTTATATTGTGGTTAATTTAAGCATTCAGCAAAATTCTATCACATTTGTTCAATTTACGTCGCTCCTATTTCAGATAGCGTATTGGGCTAAGCGGCATCTCAAAGCGCATGAAATTGCGAGTAAAATGCACTATCAAACTTCTAGGATAAGGCAAACAGAGACCCGATTAGATCATTTTATATTACGGTTAATATAAGAATTCAGTGAAATTCTATCACATTTGTTTAATTTACGTCGCTCCTATTTCAGATAGCGTATTGGGCAAAGCGGCATCTCAAAGCGTATGAAATGGCGAATAAAATGCACTATTAAAGTTCTAGGGTAGGGCAAACAGAGACCCGATTAGATCATTTTATATTATGGTTAATTTAAGAATTGAGCGAAATTCTATCTCATTTGTTCAACTTACGTCGCTCCTAATTTAGATAGCGTACTGGGCTAGGCGGCATCTTAAAGCGCGTGGAATGGCGAGTAAAATGCACTGCTAAACTTCTATGATAGGGCAATCAGAGACCCGATTAGATCATTTTATATTTTGTTTAATATAAGATTTCAGGGAAATTCTATCACATTTGTTTAATTTACGTCGCTCCTATTTCAGATAGCGTATTGGGCGAAGCGGCATCTCAAAGCGCATGAAATGTCGAGTAAAATGCACAATTAAACTAATAGGGTAGGGCAAACAGAGACCCGATTATATCATTTTATATTGTGGTTAATTTAAGCATTCAGCAAAATTCTATCACATTTGTTCAATTTACGTCGCTCCTATTTCAGATAGCGTATTGGGCTAAGCGGCATCTCAAAGCGCATGAAATGGCGAGTAAAATGCACTATCAAACTTCTAGGATAAGGCAAACAGAGACCCGATTAGATCATTTTATATTATGGTTAATTTAAGAATTCAGCAAAATTCTATCACATTTGTTCAATGTACGTCGCTCCTATTTCGGATAGCGTACTGCGCTAGGCGGCACCCTAAAGCGCGTGGAGTGGCGAGTAAAATGCACTATTAATCTTCTATGATAGGGCAATCGGAGACCCGATTAGATCATTTTATATTTTGGTTAATATAAGAATTCAGCGAAATTCAATCACAATTGTTCTATTTACGTCGCTCCTATTTCAGATAGCTTATTGTGCTTAGCGGCACCTCAAAGCGCATGAAATGACGAGTGAAATGCACTATTAAACTTCTAGGGTAGGGCAAACAGAGACCCGATTAGATCATTTTATATTTTGGTTAATATAAGAATTCAGCGAAATTCTATCACATTTGTTCAATTTACGTCGCTCATATTTCAGATAGCGTATTGGGCTAAGCGGCATCTCAAAGCGCATGAAATGGCGAGCAAAATGCACTATTAAACTTCTAGGGTAGGGCAATCAGTGACCCGATTAGATCATTTTATATTATAGTTAATTTAAGAATTCAGCCAAATTCTATCACATTTGTTCAATTTACGTCGCTCCTATTTCAGATAGCGTATTGGGCTAAGCGGTATCTCAAAGCGCATGAAATGGCGAGTAAAATGCAATACTAAACTTCTAGGATAAGGCAAACAGAGACCCGATTAGATCATTTTATATTACGGTCAATATAAGAATTCAGCGTAATTCTATCACATTTGTTCAACTTACGTCGCTCCTAATTTAGATAGCGTACTGGGCTAGGCGGCATCTTAAAGCGCGTGGAATGGCGAGTAAAATGCACTGCTAAACTTCTATGATAGGGCAATCAGAGACCCGATTAGATCATTTTATATTTTGTTTAATATAAGATTTCAGGGAAATTCTATCACATTTGTTCAATTTACGTCGCTCCTATTTCAGATAGCGTATGGGGCTAAGCGGCATCTCAAGGCGCATGAAATGGCGAATAAAATGCGCTATTAAACTTCTAGGCTAGGGCGAACAGAGACCCGATTAGATCATTTTACATTATGGTTCTTAAAAGAATTCAGCGAAATTCTATCACATTTGTTCAACGTACGTCGCTCCTATTTCAGATAGCGTATTGGGATAAGCGGCATCGAAAAGCGCATGAAATGGCGAGTAAAATGCACAATTAAACTTCTAGGATAGGGCGAACGGAGACCCGATTAGATCATTTTATATTACGGTTAATATAAGAATTCAGTGAAATTCTATCACATTTGTTTAATTTACGTCGCTCCTATTTCAGATAGCGTATTGGGCGAAGCGGCATCTCAAAGCGCATGAAATGTCGAGTAAAATGCACAATTAAACTAATAGGGTATGGCAAACAGAGACCCGATTATATCATTTTATATTGTGGTTAATTTAAGAATTCAGCAAAATTCTATCACATTTGTTCAATTTACGTCGCTCCTATTTCAGATAGCTTATTGGACTAAGCGGCATCTCAAAGCGCATGAAATGACGAGTGAAATGCACTATTAAACTTCTAGGATAGGGCGAACGGAGACCCGATTAGATCATTTTACATTAATGTTAATATAAGATTTCAGGGGAATTCTATCGCATTTGTTCAATTTACGTTGCTCCTATTTCTGATAGCGTATTCGGCTAAGCGGCATCTCAAAGCGCATGAAATGGCGAATAAAATGCACTCTTAAACTTCTAGGCTAGGGCGAACAGAGACGCGATCAGATCATTTTACATTATGGTTAATAAAAGAATCCAGAGAAATTCTATCACATTTGTTCAATTTACGTGGCTCCTATTTCAGATACCGTACTGGGCTCGGCGGCATCTTAAAGCGCGTGGAATGGAGAGTGAAATGCACTATTAGACTTCTATGGTAGGGCGAACAGAGACCCGATTAGATCATTTTATATTATGGTTAATTTAAGAACTCAGCGAAATTCTATCACATTTGTTCAATTCACGTCGCTCCTATTTCAGATAGCGTATTGGGCTAAGCGGCATCTCAAAGCGCATGAAATGGCGAGTAAAATGCACTATTAAACTTCTAGGATAAGGCAAACAGAGACCCGATTAGATCATTTTATATTACGGTTAATATAAGAATTCAGGGAAATTCTATCACATTTGTTCAATTTACGTCGCTCCTATTTCAGATGGCGTATTGGGCTAAGCGGGATCTCAAAGCGCATGAAATGGCGAGTGAAATGCACCATTAGACTTCTATTGTAGGGCGAACAGAGACCCGATTAGATCATTTTACATTAATGTTAATACAAGGATTCACGGAAATTCTATCACATTTGTTCAATTTACGTCGCTCCTATTTCAGATAGCGAATTCGGCTAAGCGGCATCTCAAAGCGCATAAAATGGCGAATAAAATGCACTATTAAACTTCTAGGGTAGGGCAAACAGAGACCAGATTAGATCATTTTATATTTTGGTTAACATAAGGATTCTGCGAAATTTTATCACATTTGTTCAATTTACGTCGCTCCTATTTCAGATAGCTTATTGGGCTAAGCGGCATCTTAAGGCGCATGAAGTGACGAGTAAAATGCACAATTAAACTTCTAGGGTAGGGCAAACAGAGACCCGATTAGATCATTTTATATTATGGTTAATTTAAGATGTCAGCAAAATTCAATCACATTTGTTCAATTTACGTCGCTCCTGTTTCAGATAGCGTGCTGGGACATGCGGCATCTTAAAGCGCGTGGAATGGCGAGTAAAATGCACTATTAAACTTCTACGATAGGGCAATCAGAGACCCGATTAGATCATTTTATATTTTGGTTAATATAAGAATTCAACGAAATTCTATCACATTTGTTCAATTTACGTCGCTCCTATTTCAGACAGCGTACTGGGCTAGGCGGCATCTTAAAGCGTGTGGAATGGCGAGTAAAATGCACTATTAACCTTCTATGATAGGGCAATCAGAGACCAGATTAGATCATTTTATACTTTGGTTAATATAAGAATACAGCGAAATTCTATCACATTTGTTCAACTTACGTCGCCCCTATTTCAGATAGCGTATTGGGCTAAGCGGGATCTCAAAGCGCATGAAATGGCGACTAAAATGCACTATTAAACTTCTAGGCTAGGGCGAACAGAGACCCGATTAGATCATTTTACATTAAGGTTAATATAAGAATTCACGGAAATTCTATCACATTTGTTCAATTTACGGCGCTCCTATTTCAGATAGCGTATTAGGCTATGCGGCATCTCAAAGCGCATGAAATGGCGAATAAAATTCACTATTAAACTTCTAGGGTAGGGCAAACAGAGACCCGATTAGATCATTGTATATTACGGTTAATATAAGAATTCAGCGTAATTCTATCACATTTGTTCAACTTACGTCGCTCCTATTTCAGATAGCGTACTGGGCTAGGCGGCACCTTAAAGCGCGTGGAATGACCAGTAAAATGCACTACTAAACTTCTATGATAGGGCAATCAGAGACCCGATTAGATCATTTTATATTTTGTTTAATATAAGATTTCACGGAAATTCTATCACATTTGTTCAATTTACGTCGCTCCTATTTCAGATAGCGTATTGGGCTATGCGGCATCTCAAAGCGCATGAAATGACGAGTAAAATGCACTATTAAACTTCTAGGGTAGGGAAAACAGAGACCCGATGAGATCATTTTATATTATGGTTAATTTAAGAATTCAGCGAAATTCTATCACATTTGTTGAATTTACGTCGCTCCTATTTCAGATAGCGTACTAGGCTAGGCGGCAACTTAAAGCGCGTGGAATGGCGAGTAAAATGCTCTATTAAACTTCTATGATAGGGCAATCAGTGACCCGATTAGATCATTTTATATTATAGTTAATTTAAGAATTCAGCGAAATTCTATCACATTTGTTCGATTTACGTCGCTCCTATTTCAGATAGCGTATTGGGCTAAGCGGCATCTCAAAGCGCATGAAATGGCGAGTAAAATGCACTATTAATGTTCTAGGGTAGGGCAAACAGAGACCCGGTTAGATCATTTTATATTATGGTTAATTTAAGAATTGAGCGAAATTCTATCACATTCGTTCAATTTACATCGCTCCTATTTCAGATATACCGTATTGGGCAAAGCGGCATATCAAAGCGCATGAAATGACGAGTAAAATGCACTATTAAACTTCTAGGCTAGGGCGAACAGAGACCCGATTAGACCATTTTACATTCTGGTTAATAAAAGAATTCAGCGAAATTCTATCACATTTGTTCAACTTTCGTTGCTCCTATTTCAGATAGCGTATTGGGTTAAGCGGCATCTCAAAGCGCATGAAATGGCGAGTAAAATTCACTATTAAACTTCTAGGGTAGGGCAAACAGAGACCCGATTAGATCATTTTATATTATGGTTAATTTAAGAATTCAGCAAAATTCTATCACATTTGTTCAATTTACGTCGCTCCTATTTCGGATAGCGTACTGGGCTAGGCGGCATCTTAAAGCGCGTGGAATGGCGAGTAAAATGCACTGTTAAACTTCAATGATAGGGCAGTCTGAGACCCGATTAGATCATTTTATATTTTGTTTAATATAAGATTTCAGGGAAATCCTATCACATTTGTTCTATTTACGTCGCTCCTATTTCAGTTAGCGTATTGGGCTAACCGGCATCTCAAAGCGCATGAAATGGCGAATCAAATGGACTATTAAACTTCTAGGGTAGGGCAAAGAGCGACCCGATTAGATCATTTTATATTACGGTTAATATAAGAATTCAGCGTAGTTCTATCACATTTCTTCAAATTACGTCGCTCCTATTTCAGATAGCGTACTGGGCTGGCCGGCATCTTAAAGCGCGTGGAATGGCGAGTAAAATGCACTATTAAACTTCTATGATAGAGCAATCAGTGACCCGATTAGATCATTTTATATTATAGTTAATTTAAGAATTCAGCGAAATTCTATCACATTTGTTCAATTTACGTCGCTCCTATTTCAGATAGCGTATTGGGCTAAGCGGCATCTCAAAGCGCATGAAATGACGAGTAAAATGCACTATTAAACTTCTAGGGTAGGGCAAACAGAGACCCGATTAGGTCATTTTATATTTTGGTTAATATAAGAATTCAGCGAAATTCTATCACATTTGTTCAATTTACGTCGCTCCTATTTCAGATAGCGTATTGGGCTAAGCCGGATCTCAAAGCGCATGAAATGGCGACTAAAATGCACTATTAAACTTCTAGGGTAGGGCAAACAGAGACCCGATTAGATCATTTTATATTATGGTTAATTTAAGAATTCAGCAAAATTCTATCACATTTGTTCAACTTACGTCGCTCCTATTTCAGATAGCGTACTGGGCTAGGCGGCAACTTAAAGCGCGTGGAATGGCGAGTAAAATGCACTACTAAACTTGTATGATAGGGCAATCAGAGACCCGATTAGATCATTTTATATTTTGTTTAATATAAGGTTTCAGGGAAATAGTATCACATTTGTTCAATTTACGTCGATGCTATTTCAGATAGCGTATTCGGCAAAGCGGCATCTCAAAGCGCATGAAGTGGCGAATAAAATGCACAATTAAACTTCTAGGCTAGGGCGAACAGAGACCCGATCAGATCATTTTACATTATGGTTAATAAAAGAATTCAGCGAAATTCTATCACATTTGTTCAACTTACGTCGCTCCTATTTCAGATAGCGTACTGGGCTAGGCGGCATCTTAAAGCGCGTGGAATGGCGAGTAAAATGCACTACTAAACTTCTATGATAGGGCAATCAGAGACCCGATTAGATCATTTTATATTTTGGTTAATATAAGAATTCAGCGAAATTCTATCACATTTGTTCAATTTACGTCGCTCCTATTACAGATAGCTTATTGTGCTTAGCGGCATCTCAAAGCGCATGAAGTGACGAGTGAAATGCACTATTAAACTTCTAGGGTAGGGCAAACAGAGACCCGATTATATCATTTTACATTATGGTTAATGTAAGAATTCAGCGAAATTCTATCCCATTTGGTCAATTTACATTGCTCCTATTTCAGATAGCTTATTGGGCTTAGCGGCATCTCAAAGCGCATGAAGTGTCGAGTGAAATGCCCTATTAAACTTCTTGGGTAGGGCAAACAGAGACCCGATTAGATCATTTTATATTATGGTTAATTTAAGAATTCAGCAAAATTCTATCACATTTGTTCAACTTACGTCGCTCCTATTTCAGATAGCGTACTGTGCTAGGCGGCATCTTAAAGCTCGTGGAATGGCGAGTAAAATGCACTACTAAACTTCTATGATAGGGCAATCAGAGACCCGATTAGATCATTTTATATTTTGTTTAATATAAGATTTCATGGAAATTCTATCACATTTGTTCAATTTACGTCGCTCCTATTTCAGATAGCTTATTGGGCTAAGCGGCATCTGAAGGCGCATGAAATGGCGAGTAAAATGCACTATTAAACTTCTATGATAGGGCAATCAGAGACCCGATTAGATCATTTTATATTTTGGTTAATATAAGAATTCAACGAAATTCTATCACATTTGTTCAATTTACGTCGCTTCTATTACAGATAGCGTCCTGGGCTAAGCGGCATCTAAAAGCGCATGAAATGGCGAGTATAATGCACTATTATACTTCTAGGATAAGGCAAACAGAGACCCGATTAGATCATTTTATATTACGGTTAATATAAGAATGCAGCGTGATTCTATCACATTTGTTCAAGTTACGTCGCTCCTATTTCAGATAGCGTTCTGGGCTAGGCGGCATCTTAAAGCGCGTGGAATGGCGAGTAAAGTGCACTATTAAACTTCTATGATAGGGCAATCAGAGACCCGATTAGATCATTTTATATATTGGTTAATATAAGAATTCAACGAAATTCTATCACGTTTGTAAAATTTACGTCGCTCCTATTACAGATAGCTTATTGGGCTTAGCGGCATCTCAAAGCGCATGGAATGACGAGTGAAATGCACTATTAAACTTCTAGGGTAGGGCAAACAGTGACGCGATTAGATCATTTTATATTATGGTTAATTTAAGAATTCAGCAAAATTCTATCACATTTGCTCAATTTACGTCGCTCCTATTTCAGATAGCGTATTGGGCTAAGCGGTATCTCAAAGCGCATGAAATGGCGAGTAAAATGCAATACTAAACTTCTAGGATAAGGCAAACAGAGACCCGATTAGATTATTTTATATTACGGTTAATATAAGAATTCTGCGTAATTCTATCACATTTGTTCAACTTACGTCGCTCCTATTTCAGATAGCGTACTGGGCTAGGCGGCAACTTAAAGCGCGTGGAATGGCGAGTAAAATGCACTACTAAACTTGTATGATAGGGCAATCAGAGACCCGATTAGATCATTTTATATTTTGTTTAATATAAGGTTTCAGGGAAATAGTATCACATTTGTTCAATTTACGTCGATGCTATTTCAGATAGCGTATTCGGCAAAGCGGCATCTCAAAGCGCATGAAGTGGCGAATAAAATGCACAATTAAACTTCTAGGCTAGGGCGAACAGAGACCCGATCAGATCATTTTACATTATGGTTAATAAAAGAATTCAGCGAAATTCTATCACATTTGTTCAACTTACGTCGCTCCTATTTCAGATAGCGTACTGGGCTAGGCGGCATCTTAAAGCGCGTGGAATGGCGAGTAAAATGCACTACTAAACTTCTATGATAGGGCAATCAGAGACCCGATTAGATCATTTTATATTTTGGTTAATATAAGAATTCAGCGAAATTCTATCACATTTGTTCAATTTACGTCGCTCCTATTACAGATAGCTTATTGTGCTTAGCGGCATCTCAAAGCGCATGAAGTGACGAGTGAAATGCACTATTAAACTTCTAGGGTAGGGCAAACAGAGACCCGATTATATCATTTTACATTATGGTTAATGTAAGAATTCAGCGAAATTCTATCCCATTTGGTCAATTTACATTGCTCCTATTTCAGATAGCTTATTGGGCTTAGCGGCATCTCAAAGCGCATGAAGTGTCGAGTGAAATGCCCTATTAAACTTCTTGGGTAGGGCAAACAGAGACCCGATTAGATCATTTTATATTATGGTTAATTTAAGAATTCAGCAAAATTCTATCACATTTGTTCAACTTACGTCGCTCCTATTTCAGATAGCGTACTGTGCTAGGCGGCATCTTAAAGCTCGTGGAATGGCCAGTAAAATGCACTACTAAACTTCTATGATAGGGCAATCAGAGACCCGATTAGATCATTTTATATTTTGTTTAATATAAGATTTCATGGAAATTCTATCACATTTGTTCAATTTACGTCGCTCCTATTTCAGATAGCTTATTGGGCTAAGCGGCATCTGAAGGCGCATGAAATGGCGAGTAAAATGCACTATTAAACTTCTATGATAGGGCAATCAGAGACCCGATTAGATCATTTTATATTTTGGTTAATATAAGAATTCAACGAAATTCTATCACATTTGTTCAATTTACGTCGCTTCTATTACAGATAGCGTCCTGGGCTAAGCGGCATCTAAAAGCGCATGAAATGGCGAGTATAATGCACTATTATACTTCTAGGATAAGGCAAACAGAGACCCGATTAGATCATTTTATATTACGGTTAATATAAGAATGCAGCGTGATTCTATCACATTTGTTCAAGTTACGTCGCTCCTATTTCAGATAGCGTTCTGGGCTAGGCGGCATCTTAAAGCGCGTGGAATGGCGAGTAAAGTGCACTATTAAACTTCTATGATAGGGCAATCAGAGACCCGATTAGATCATTTTATATATTGGTTAATATAAGAATTCAACGAAATTCTATCACATTTGTAAAATTTACGTCGCTCCTATTACAGATAGCTTATTGGGCTTAGCGGCATCTCAAAGCGCATGGAATGACGAGTGAAATGCACTATTAAACTTCTAGGGTAGGGCAAACAGTGACGCGATTAGATCATTTTATATTATGGTTAATTTAAGAATTCAGCAAAATTCTATCACATTTGCTCAATTTACGTCGCTCCTATTTCAGATAGCGTATTGGGCTAAGCGGTATCTCAAAGCGCATGAAATGGCGAGTAAAATGCAATACTAAACTTCTAGGATAAGGCAAACAGAGACCCGATTAGATTATTTTATATTACGGTTAATATAAGAATTCTGCGTAATTCTATCACATTTGTTCAACTTACGTCGCTGCTAATTTAGATAGCGTACTGGGCTAGGCGGCATCTTAAAGCGCATGAAATGGCGAATAAAATGCACTCTTAAACTTCTAGGCTAGGGCGAACAGAGACCCGATCAGATCATTTTACATTATGGTTCATAAAAGAATTCAGCGAAACTCTATCACATTTTTTCAACTTACGTCGCTCCTATTTCAGATAGCGTAATGGGCTAAGCGGCAGCTCAAAGCGCATGAAATGGCGAGCAAAATGCAATATTAAGCTTCTAGGGTAGGGCAAACAGACACCCGATTAGATCATCATATATTATGGTTAATTTAAGAATTCAGCTAAATTCTATCACATTTGTTCAATTTACGTCGCTCCTATTTCAGATAGCGTATTGGGCAAAGCGGCACCTCAAAGCGTATGAAATGGCGAATAAAATGCACTATTAAAGTTCTAGTCTAGGGCGAACAGAGATCCGATTAGATCATTTTACATTATGGTTAATAAAAGAGTTCAGCGAAATTCTATCACATTCGTTCAATTTACGTCGCTCCTATTTCAGATAGCGTATTGGGCAAAGCGGCATCTCAAAGCGCATGAAATGACGAGTAAAATGCACTATTAAACTTCTAGGGTAGGGCAAGCAGAGACTCGATTAGATCATTTTATATTATGGTTAATTTAAGAATTCAACAAAATTCTATCACATTCGTTCAATTTAGGTCGCTCCTATTTCAGATAGCGTATTGGGCTAAGCGGCATCTCAAAGCGCATGAAATGGCGAGTGAAATGCACTATATGACTTCTATGGTAGGGCGAACAGAGACCCGATTAGATCATTTTACATTGAGGTTAATATAATAATTCACAGAAATTCTATCACATTTGTTCAATTTACGTCGCTCCTATTTCAGATAGCGTATTGGGCTATGCGGCATCTCAAAGCGCATGAAATGGCGAGTAAAATGCACTATTAAACTTCTAGGCTAGGGCGAACAGAGACCAGATTAGATCATTTTACATTCTGGTTAATAAAATAATTCAGCGAAATTCTATCACCTTTGTTCAACTTTCGTCGCTCCTATTTCAGATAGCGTATTGGGCTAAGCGGCATCTCAAAGCGCATGAAATGGCGAGTAAAATGCACTATTAAACTTCTAGGGTAGGGCAAACAGAGACCCTATTAGATCATTTTATATTATGGTTAATTTAAGAATTCAGCAAAATTCTGTCACATTTGTTCAATTTACGTCGCTCCTATTTCGGATAGCGTACTGGGCGAGGCGGCATCCTAAAGCGCGTGGAGTGGCGAGTAAAATGCACTATTAATCTTCTATGATAGGGCAATCAGAGACCCGATTAGATCATTTTATATTTTGGTTAATATAAGAATTCAGCGAAATTCTATCACATTTGTTCAATTTACGTCGCTCGTATTTCAGATAGCGTATTGGGCTAAGCGGCATCTCGAAGCGCATGAAATGGCGAGGAAAATGCACTATTAAACGTCTAGGGTAGGGCAAACAGGGACCCGATTAGATCATTTTATGTTATGGTTAATTTAAGAATTCAGCAAAATTCTAGCACATTTGTTCAATTTACGTCACTCCTATTTCAGATAGCGTACTGGGCTAGGCGGCATCTTGAAGCGCGTGGAATGGCGAGTAAAGTGCACTACTAAACTTCTATGGTAGTTCGAACAGAGACCCGATCAGATCATTTTACATTATGGTTAATAAAAGAATTCAGCGAAATTCTATCACATTTGTTCAACTTACGTCGCTCCTATTTCAGATAGCGTATTGGGCTAAGCGGCATCTCGAAGCGCATGAAATGGCGAGGAAAATGCACTATTAAACGTCTAGG
>CAKAJE020001448.1:0-41046 GCA_916610135.2 Macropis europaea | reverse complement strand
ACGCTATCTGAAATAGGAGCGACGTAAATTGAACAAATGTGATAGAACTTCGCTTGAATTCTTATATTAACCGTAATATAAAATGATCTAATCGGGTCTCTGTTTGCCTTATCCTAGAAGTTTAATAGTGCATTTTACTCGCCATTGCATGCGCTTTGAGATGCCGCTTAGCCCAATAAGCTATCTGAAATAGGAGCGATGTAACTTGAACAAATGTGATAGAATTTCGCTGAATTCTTAAATTAACCATAATATGAAATGACCTAATCGGGTCTCTGTTTGCCCTACCCTGGAAGTTTAATAGAGCATTCTACTCGTCATTTCATGCGCTTTGAGATGCCGCCTAGCCCAGTACGCTATCTGAAATAGGAGCGACGTAAATTGAACAAATGTGATAGAATTTCGCTGGATTCTTTTATTTACCATAATGTTAAATGATCTAATCGGGTCTCTGTTCGCCCTAGCGTAGAAGCTTAATGGTGCATTTTATTCGTCATTTCATGCGCTTTGAGATGCCGCTTAGCCCAATACGCTATCTGAAATAGGAGCGACGCAAATTGAACAAATGCGATAGAATATCGCTGAATTCTTATATTAACCATAATATAAAATGATGTAATCGGGTCTCTGTTCGCCGTACCCAAGAAGTTTAATAGTGCATTTCTCTCGTCATTTCATGCGCTTTGAGATGCCGCTTAGCCCAATAGCTATCTGAAATAGGAGCGACGTAAATTGAACAAATGTGATAGAATTTCCCTGAAATCTTATATTAACCGTAATATAAAATGATCTAATCGGGTCTCTGTTTGCATTACCCTCGAAGTTTAATAGTGCATTTTACTCGCCTTTCCACGCGCTTTAAGATGCCGCGTATCCGAGTACGCTATCTGAAATAGGAGCGACGTAAGTTGAACAAATGTGATAGAATAACGCTGAATTCTTATATTAACCGTAATATAAAATGATCTAATGGGGTCTCTGCTTGCCCTACCCTAGAAATTTAATAGTGCATTTTACTCGCCATTTCTTGCGCTTTGAGATGCCGCTTAACCCAATACGCTATCTGAAATAGGAGCGACGTAAAATGAACAAATGTGATAGGATTTCGCTGAATTCTTAAATTAACCATAATATAAAATGATCTAATCGGGTCTATATGTGCCCAACCCTAGAAGCTTAATAGTGCATTTTACTCGCCATTTCTTGCGCTTTGAGATGCCGCTTAGCCCAATACGCTATCTGAAATAGGAGCGACGTAAATTGAACAAATGTGATAGAATTACCCTGAAATGTTATAGTAAACAAAATATAAAATGATCTATTCGGAACTCTGATTGCCCTATCATAGAAGTTTAGAAGTGCATTTTACTCGCCCTTCCACGCGCTTTAAGTTGCCGCCTAGCCCAGTACGCTATCTGAAATAGGAGCGACGTTAGTTGAACATATGTGATAGAATTACGCTGAATTCTTATATTAACCGTAATATAAAATGACCTATTCGGGTGTCTGTTCGCCCTACCCTAGAAGTTTAATAGTGCATTTCACTCGCCATTCCATGCGCCTTGAGATGCCGCTTAGCACAATACGCTATCTGAAATAGGAGCGACGTAAATTGAACAAATGTGATAGAATTTCGCTGGATTCTTATATTAACCAAAATATAAAATGATCTAATCGGGTCTCTGATTGCCCTACCCTAGAAGGTTAATAGTGCATTTTACTCGCCATTTCATGCGCTTTGAGATGCCGCTTAGCCCAATACGCTATCTGAAATAGGAGCGACGTAAATTGAACAAATGTGATAGAACTTCGCTGAATTCTTATATTAACCGTAATATAAAATGATCTAATCGGGTCTCTGTTTGCCTTATCCTAGAAGTTTAATAGTGCATTTTACTCGCCATTGCATGCGCTTTGAGATGCCGCTTAGCCCAATAAGCTATCTGAAATAGGAGCGATGTAACTTGAACAAATGTGATAGAATTTCGCTGAATTCTTAAATTAACCATAATATGAAATGACCTAATCGGGTCTCTGTTTGCCCTACCCTAGAAGTTTAATAGAGCATTCTACTCGTCATTTCATGCGCTTTGAGATGCCGCCTAGCCCAGTACGCTATCTGAAATAGGAGCGACGTAAATTGAACAAATGTGATAGAATTTCGCTGGATTCTTTTATTTACCATAATGTTAAATGATCTAATCGGGTCTCTGTTCGCCCTAGCGTAGAAGCTTAATGGTGCATTTTATTCGTCATTTCATGCGCTTTGAGATGCCGCTTAGCCCAATACGCTATCTGAAATAGGAGCGACGCAAATTGAACAAATGCGATAGAATATCGCTGAATTCTTATATTAACCATAATATAAAATGATGTAATCGGGTCTCTGTTCGCCGTACCCAAGAAGTTTAATAGTGCATTTCACTCGCCATTCCATGCGCTTTGAGATGCCGCTTAGCCCAGTACGCTATCTGAAATAGGAGCGACGTAAATTGAACAAATGTGATAGAATTTCGCTGAATTCTTATATTAACCAAAATATAAAATGATCTAATCGGGTCTGTGATTGCCCTATCATAGATGTTTAAGAGTGTATTTTACTCGCCATTCCACCCGCTTTGAGATGCCGCCTAGCGCAGTACGCTATCTGAAATAGGAGCGACGTAAGTTGAACAAATGTGATAGAATTTCCCTGAAATCTTATATTAAAGAAAATATAAAATGATCTAAACGGGACTCTGATTGCCCTATCATAGAAGTTTAGTAGTGCATTTTACTCGCCCTTCCACGCGCTTTAAGATACCGCGTAGCCCAGCACGCTATCTGAAATAGGAGCGACGTAAATTGAACAAATGTGATAGAATTTTGCTGAATTCTTAAATTAACCATAATATAAAATGATGTAATCGGGTCTCTGTTCGCCCTACCCAAGAAGTTTAATAGTGCATTTCTCTCGTCATTTAATGCGCTTTGAGATGCCGCTTAGCCCAATACGCTATCTGAAATAGGAGCGACGTAAATTCAACAAATGTGATAGAATTTCGCTGAATTCTTATATTAACCGTAATATAAAATGATCTAATCGGGTCTTTGTTCGCCCTACCCTAGAAGTTTAACAGTGCATTTCACTCGTCTTTCATGCGCTCTGAGTTGCCGCTTAGCCCAATAAGCTATCTGAAATAGGAGCGACGTAAATTGAACAAATGTGATAGAACTTCGCTGAATTCTTATATTAACCGTAATATAAAATGATCTAATCGGGTCTCTGTTTGCCTTATCCTAGAAGTTTAATAGTGCATTTTACTCGGCATTGCATGCGCTTTGAGATGCCGCTTAGCCCAATAAGCTATCTGAAATAGGGGCGATGTAACTTGAACAAATGTGATAGAATTTCGCTGAATTCTTAAATTAACCATAATATGAAATGACCTAATCGGGTCTCTGTTTGCCCTACCCTAGAAGTTTAATAGAGCATTCTACTCGTCATTTCATGCGCTTTGAGATGCCGCCTAGCCCAGTACGCTATCTGAAATAGGAGCGACGTAAATTGAACAAATGTGATAGAATTTCGCTGGATTCTTTTATTTACCATAATGTTAAATGATCTAATCGGGTCTCTGTTCGCCCTAGCGTAGAAGCTTAATGGTGCATTTTATTCGTCATTTCATGCGCTTTGAGATGCCGCTTAGCCCAATACGCTATCTGAAATAGGAGCGACGCAAATTGAACAAATGCGATAGAATATCGCTGAATTCTTATATTAACCATAATATAAAATGATGTAATCGGGTCTCTGTTCGCCGTACCCAAGAAGTTTAATAGTGCATTTCTCTCGTCATTTCATGCGCTTTGAGATGCCGCTTAGCCCAATAGCTATCTGAAATAGGAGCGACGTAAATTGAACAAATGTGATAGAATTTCCCTGAAATCTTATATTAACCGTAATATAAAATGATCTAATCGGGTCTCTGTTTGCATTACCCTCGAAGTTTAATAGTGCATTTTACTCGCCTTTCCACGCGCTTTAAGATGCCGCGTATCCGAGTACGCTATCTGAAATAGGAGCGACGTAAGTTGAACAAATGTGATAGAATAACGCTGAATTCTTATATTAACCGTAATATAAAATGATCTAATGGGGTCTCTGCTTGCCCTACCCTAGAAATTTAATAGTGCATTTTACTCGCCATTTCTTGCGCTTTGAGATGCCGCTTAACCCAATACGCTATCTGAAATAGGAGCGACGTAAAATGAACAAATGTGATAGGATTTCGCTGAATTCTTAAATTAACCATAATATAAAATGATCTAATCGGGTCTATATGTGCCCAACCCTAGAAGCTTAATAGTGCATTTTACTCGCCATTTCTTGCGCTTTGAGATGCCGCTTAGCCCAATACGCTATCTGAAATAGGAGCGACGTAAATTGAACAAATGTGATAGAATTACCCTGAAATGTTATAGTAAACAAAATATAAAATGATCTATTCGGAACTCTGATTGCCCTATCATAGAAGTTTAGAAGTGCATTTTACTCGCCCTTCCACGCGCTTTAAGTTGCCGCCTAGCCCAGTACGCTATCTGAAATAGGAGCGACGTTAGTTGAACATATGTGATAGAATTACGCTGAATTCTTATATTAACCGTAATATAAAATGACCTATTCGGGTGTCTGTTCGCCCTACCCTAGAAGTTTAATAGTGCATTTCACTCGCCATTCCATGCGCTTTGATATGCCGCTTAGCCCAATACGCTATCTGAAATAGGAGCGACGTAAATTGAACAAATGTGATAGAATTTGCTGAATTCTTATATTAACCAAAATATGAAATGATCTTATCGGGTCTCTGATTGCCCTACCCTAGAAGTTTAATAGTGAATTTTACTCGCCCTTTCGTGCGCTGTGAGATGCCGCTTAGCCCAATACGCTATCTGAAATAGGAGCGACGTAAATTGAACAAATGTGATAGAATTACCCTGAAATGTTATAGTAAACAAAATATAAAATGATCTATTCGGAACTCTGATTGCCCTATCATAGAAGTTTAGAAGTGCATTTTACTCGCCCTTCCACGCGCTTTAAGTTGCCGCCTAGCCCAGTACGCTATCTGAAATAGGAGCGACGTTAGTTGAACATATGTGATAGAATTACGCTGAATTCTTATATTAACCGTAATATAAAATGACCTATTCGGGTGTCTGTTCGCCCTACCCTAGAAGTTTAATAGTGCATTTCACTCGCCATTCCATGCGCTTTGATATGCCGCTTAGCCCAATACGCTATCTGGAATAGGAGCGACGTAAATTGAACAAATGTGATAGAATTTCGCTGAATTCTTATATTAACCAAAATATAAAATGATCTAATCGGGTCTCTGATTGCCCTACCCTAGAAGTTTAATAGTGCATTTTACTCGCCATTTCATGCGCTTTGAGATGCCGCTTAGCCCAATACGCTATCTGAAATAGGAGCGACGTAAATTAAACAAATGTGATAGAACTTCGCTGAATTCTTATATTAACCATAATATAAAATGATCTAATCGGGTCTCTGATTGCCCTACCCTAGAAGTTTAATAGTGCATTTTACTCACCATTCCACGCGCTTTAAGTTGCCGCCTAGCCCAGTACGCTATCTGAAATAGGAGATACGTAAGTTGAACAAATGTCACAGAATTACGCTGAATTCTTATATTAACCGTAATATAAAATGATCTAATCGGGTCTCTGTTTGCCTTATCCTAGAAGTTTAATAGTGCATTTTACTCGTCAATTCATGCGCTTTGCGATGCCGCTTAGTCCAATAAGCTATCTGAAATAGGAGCGACGTAAATTGAACAAATGTGATAGAATTTCGCTGAATTCTTATATTAACCAAAATATAAAATGATCTAATCGGGTCTCTGATTGCCCTATCATAGAAGTTTAACAGTGCATTTTACTCGCCATTCCACGCGCTTTAAGTTGCCGCCTAGCCCAGCACGCTATCTGAAATAGGAGCTACGTAAGTTGAACAAATGTCACAGAATTACGCTGAATTCTTATATTAACCGTAATATAAAATGATCTAATCGGGTCTCTGTTTGCCTTATCCTAGAAGTTTAATAGTGCATTTTACTCGCCATTTCTTGCGCTTTGAGATGCCGCTTAGCCCAGTACGCTATCTGAAATAGGAGCGATGTAAATTGAACAAATGTGATAGAATTTCGATGAATTCATTTATTAACCAAAATATAAAATGATCTAATCGGGTCTCTGATTGCCCTACCCTAGAAGTTTAATAGTGCATTTTACTGGCCATTTCATGCTCTTTGAGATGCCGCTTAGCCCAATACGCTATCTGAAATAGGAGCTACGTAAATTGAACAAATGTGATAGAATTTCGCTGAATTCTTAAATTAACCATAATATAAAATGATCTTATCGGGTCTCTGTTTGCCCTACCCTAGAAGTTTAATAGTGCATTCTACTCGCCATTTCTTGCGCTTTGAGATGCCACTTAGCACAAGTCGCTATCTGAAATAGGAGCGATGTAAATTGAACAAATGTGATAGAATTTCGCTGGATTCTTATATTAACGAAAATATAAAATGAACTAATCGGGTCTCTGATTGCCCTATCATAGAAGTTTAATAGTGCATTTTGCTCGCCATTCCACGCGGTTTAAGTTGCCGCCTAGCCCAGTACGCTATCTGAAATAGGAGCTACGTAACTTGAACAAATGTGACAGAATTACGCTGAATTCTTATATTAACCGTAATATAAAATGATCTAATCGGGTCTCTGTTTGCCTTATCCTAGAAGTTTAATAGTGCATTTTACTCGCCATTTCATGCGCTTTGAGATGCCGCTTAGCCCAATACGCTATCTGAAATAGGAGCGACGCAAATTGAACAAATGCGATAGAATATCGCTGAATTCTTATATTAACCATAATATAAAATGATGTAATCGGGTCTCTGTTCGCCGTACCCAAGAAGTTTAATAGTGCATTTCTCTCGTCATTTCATGCGCTTTGAGATGCCGCTTAGCCCAATAGCTATCTGCAATAGGAGCGACGTAAATTGAACAAATGTGATAGAATTTCCCTGGAATCTTATATTAAAGAAAATATAAAATGATCTAAACGGGACTCTGATTGCCCTATCATAGAAGTTTAATAGTGCATTTTACTCGCCATTCCACGCGCTTTAAGATGCCGCCTAGCCCAGTATGCTATCTGAAATAGGAACGACGTAAATTGAACAAATGTGATAGACTTTTGCTGAATTCTTAAATGAACCATAATATAAAATGATGTAATCGGGTCTCTGTTCGCCCTACCCAAGAAGTTTAATAGTACATTTCTCTCGTCATTTCATGCGCTTTGAGGTGCCGCTTAGCCCAAGAGCTATCTGAAATAGGAGCGACGTAAATTGAACAAATGTGATAGAATTTCCCTGAAATCTTATATTAAAGAAAATATAAAATGATCTAAACGGGACTCTGATTGCCCTATCATAGAAGTTTAGTAGTGCATTTTACTCGCCCTTCCACGCGCTTTAAGATGCCGCCTAGCCCAGTACACTATCTGAAATAGGAGCGACGTAAATTGAAAAAATGTGATAGAATTTCGCTGAATTCTTATATTAACCAAAATATAAAATGATCTAATGGGGTCTCTGTTTGCCCTACCCTAGAACTTTAATAGTGCATTTTACTCGCCCTTTCGTGCGCTTTGAGATGCCGCTTAGCCCAATACGCTATCTGAAATAGGAGCGACGTAAATTGAACAAATGTGATAGAATTTCGCTGAATTCTTATATTAACCGTAATATAAAATGATCTATTCGGGTCTCTGTTCGCCCTACCCTATAAGTTTAATAGTGCATTTCACTCGCCATTCCATGCGACTTGAGATGCCGCTTAGCCCAATACGCTATCTGAAATAGGAGCGACGTAAATTGAACAAATGTGATAGAATTTCGCTGGATTCTTATATTAACCAAAATATAAAATGATCTAATCGGGTCTCTGATTGCCCTACCCTAGAAGTTTAATAGTGCATTTTACTCGCCATTTCATGCGCTTTGAGATGCCGCTTAGCCCAATACGCTATCTGAAATAGGAGCGACGTAAATTGAACAAATGTGATAGAACTTCGCTGAATTCTTATATTAACCGTAATATAAAATGATCTAATCGGGTCTCTGTTTGCCTTATCCTAGAAGTTTAATAGTGCATTTTACTCGCCATTGCATGCGCTTTGAGATGCCGCTTAGCCCAATAAGCTATCTGAAATAGGAGCGATGTAACTTGAACAAATGTGATAGAATTTCGCTGAATTCTTAAATTAACCATAATATGAAATGACCTAATCGGGTCTCTGTTTGCCCTACCCTAGAAGTTTAATAGAGCATTCTACTCGTCATTTCATGCGCTTTGAGATGCCGCCTAGCCCAGTACGCTATCTGAAATAGGAGCGACGTAAATTGAACAAATGTGATAGAATTTCGCTGGATTCTTTTATTTACCATAATGTTAAATGATCTAATCGGGTCTCTGTTCGCCCTAGCGTAGAAGCTTAATGGTGCATTTTATTCGTCATTTCATGCGCTTTGAGATGCCGCTTAGCCCAATACGCTATCTGAAATAGGAGCGACGCAAATTGAACAAATGCGATAGAATATCGCTGAATTCTTATATTAACCATAATATAAAATGATGTAATCGGGTCTCTGTTCGCCGTACCCAAGAAGTTTAATAGTGCATTTCTCTCGTCATTTCATGCGCTTTGAGATGCCGCTTAGCCCAATAGCTATCTGAAATAGGAGCGACGTAAATTGAACAAATGTGATAGAATTTCCCTGAAATCTTATATTAACCGTAATATAAAATGATCTAATCGGGTCTCTGTTTGCATTACCCTCGAAGTTTAATAGTGCATTTTACTCGCCTTTCCACGCGCTTTAAGATGCCGCGTATCCGAGTAGGCTATCTGAAATAGGAGCGACGTAAGTTGAACAAATGTGATAGAATAACGCTGAATTCTTATATTAACCGTAATATAAAATGATCTAATCGGGTCTCCGTTTGCCTTATCCTAGAAGTTTAATAGTGCATTTTACTCGCCATTTCATGCGCTTTGAGATGCCGCTTAGCCCAATAAGCTATCTGAAATAGGAGCGATGTAACTTGAACAAATGTGATAGAATTTCGCTGAATTCTTAAATTAACCATAATATGAAATGACCTAATCGGGTCTCTGTTTGCCCTACCCTAGAAGTTTAATAGAGCATTTTACTCGTCATTTCATGCGCTTTGAGATGCCGCCTAGCCCAGTACGCTATCTGAAATAGGAGCGACGTAAATTGAACAAATGTGATAGAATTTCGCTGGATCCTTTTATTTACCATAATGTTAATTGATCTAATCGGGTCTCTGTTCGCCCTAGCGTAGAAGCTTAATAGTGCATTTTATTCGTCATTTCATGCGCTTTGAGATGCCGCTTAGCCCAATACGCTATCTGAAATAGGAGCGACGCAAATTGAACAAATGCGCTAGAATATCGCTGAATTCTTATATTAACCATAATATAAAATGATGTAATCGGGTCTCTGTTCGCCCTACCCAAGAAGTTTAATAGTGCATTTCTCTCGTCATTTCATGCGCTTTGAGATGCCGCCTAGCCCAGTACGCTATCTGAAATAGGAGCGACGTAAGTTGAACAAATGTGATAGAATTACGCTGAATTCTTATATTAACCGTAATATAAAATGGTCTAATCGGATCTCCGTTTGCCTTATCCTAGAAGTTTATTAGTGCATTTTACTCGTCATTCCATGCGCTTTGAGATGCCGCTTAGCCCAATATGCTATCTGAAATAGGAGCGATGTAAATTGAACAAATGTGATAGAATTTTGCTGAATTCTTAATTTAACCATAATATAAAATGATGTAATCGGGTCTCTGTTCGCCCTACCCAAGAAGTTTAATAGTACATTTCTCTCGTCATTTCATGCGCTTTGAGATGCCGCTTAGCCCAATAGCTATCTGAAATAGGAGCGACGTAAATTGAACAAATGTGATAGAATTTCCCTGAAATCTTATATTAAACAAAATATAAAATGATCTAAACGGGACTCTGATTGCCCTATCATAGAAGTTTAGTAGTGCATTTTACTCGCCCTTCCACGCGCTTTAAGATGCCGCCTAGCCCAGTACACTATCTGAAATAGGAGCGACGTAAATTGAAAAAATGTGATAGAATTTCGCTGAATTCTTATATTAACCAAAATATAAAATGATCTAATGGGGTCTCTGTTTGCCCTACCCTAGAACTTTAATAGTGCATTTTACTCGCCCTTTCGTGCGCTTTGAGATGCCGCTTAGCCCAATACGCTATCTGAAATAGGAGCGACGTAAATTGAACAAATGTGATAGAATTTCGCTGAATGCTTATCTTAACCTTCATGTAAAATGATCTAATCGGGTCTCTGGTTGCGCTACCCTAGAAGTTTAATAGTGCATTTTACTAACCCTTTCGTGCGGTTTGAGATGCCGCTTAGCCCAATTCGCTATCAGAAATAGGAGCGACGTAAATTGAACAAATGTGATAGAATTTCGCTGAATTCTTATATTAACCGTAATATAAAATCATCTAATCGGGTCTCTGTTTGCCTTACCCTAGAAGTTTAATAGTGCATTTTACTCGCCATTTCATGCGCTTTGATATGCCGCTTAGCCCAATATGCTATCTGAAATAGGAGCGATGTAAATTGAACAAATGTGATAGAATTTTGCTGAATTCTTAATTTAACCATAATATAAAATGATGTATTCGGGTCTCTGTTCGCCCTACCCAAGAAGTTTAATAGTACATTTCTCTCGTCATTTCATGCGCTTTGAGATGCCGCTTAGCCCAGTACACTATCTGAAATAGGAGCGACGTAAATTGAAAAAATGTGATAGAATTTCGCTGAATTCTTATATTAACCAAAATATAAAATGATCTAATGGGGGTCTCTGTTTGCCCTACCCTAGAACTTTAATAGTGCATTTTACTCGCCCTTTCGTGCGCTTTGAGATGCCGCTTAGCCCAATACGCTATCTGAAATAGGAGCGACGTAAATTGAACAAATGTGATAGAATTACGCTGAATTCTTATATTAACCAAAATATAAAATGATCTAATCGGGTCTCTGATTGCCCTATCATAGAAGATTAATAGTGCATTTTGCTCGCCATTCCACGCGCTTTAAGATGCCGCCTAGCCCAGTATGCTATCTGAAATAGGAACGACGTAAATTGAACAAATGTGATAGGATTTCGCTGAATTCTTAAATTAACCATAATATAAAATGATCTAATCGGGTCTCTATGTGCCCAACCCTAGAAGCTTAATAGTGCATTTTACTCGCCATTTCCTGCGCTTTGAGATGCCGCTTAGCCCAATACGCTATCTGAAATAGGAGCGACGTAAATTTAACAAATGTGATAGAATTTCCCTGAAATGTTATAGTAAACAAAATATAAAATGATCTATTCGGAACTCTGATTGCCCTATCATAGAAGTTTAGTAGTGCATTTTTACTCGCCCTTCCACGCGCTTTAAGATGCCGCCTAGCGCAGTACGCTATCTGAAATAGGAGCGACGTTAGTTGAACAAATGTGATAGAATTACGCTGAATTCTTATATTAACCGTAATATAAAATGATCTATTCGGGTCTCTGTTCGCCCTACCCTATAAGTTTAATAGTGCCTTTCACTCGCTATTCCATGCGCCTTGAGATGCCGCTTAGCCCAATACGCTATCTGAAATAGGAGCGACGTAAATTGAACAAATGTGATAGAATTTCGCTGAATTCTTATATTAACCAAAATATAAAATGATCTAATCGGGTCTCTGATTGCCCTACCCTAGAAGTTTAATAGTGCATTTTACTCCCCATTTCATGCGCTTTGAGATGCCGCTTAGCCCAATACGCTATCTGAAATAGGAGCGACGTAAATTAAACAAATGTGATAGAATTTCGCTGAATTCTTATATTAACCAAAATATAAAATGATCTAACCGGGTCTCTGATTGCCCTATCATAGAAGTTTAATAGTACATTTTACTCGCCACTCCACGCGCTTTAAGATGCCGCCTATCCGAGTACGCTATCTGAAATAGGAGCGACGTAAATTGAACAAATGTGTTAGAATTTTGCTGAATTCTTAAATTAACCATAATATAAAATGATCTAATCGGGTCTCTGATTGCCCTACCCTAGAAGTTTAGTAGTGCATTTTACTCGCCATTTCATGCGCCTTGAGATGCCGCTTATCCCGATACGCTATCTGAAATAGGAGCGACGTTAATTGAACAAATGTGATAGAATTTCGCTGAATTCTTATATTAACCAAAATATAAAATGATCTAAGCGGGTCTCTGTTTGCCCTATCATAGAAGCTTAATAGTGCATTTTACTCGCCATTCCACGCCCTTTAAGTTGCCGCCTAGCCCAGTACGCTATCTGAAATAGGAGCTACGTAAGTTGAACAAATGTCACAGAATTACGCTGAATTCTTATATTAACCGTAATATAAAATGATCTAATCGGGTCTCTGTTTGCCTTATCCTAGAAGTTTAATAGTGCATTTTACTCGCCATTTCTTGCGCTTTGAGATGACGCTTAGCACAAGTCGCTATCTGAAATAGGAGCGATGTAAATTGAACAAATGTGATAGAATTTCGCTGAATTCTTATATTAACCTTAATGTAAAATGATCTAATCGGGTCTTTGTTCGCCCTACACTAGAAGTTTAATAGTGCATTTCACTCGTCATTTCATGCGCTTTGAGATGCCGCTTAGCCCAATAAGCTATCTGAAATAGGAGCGACGTAAATTGAACAAATGTGATAGAATTTCGCTGAATTATTTTATTAACCAGAATATAAAATGAACTAATCGGGTCTCTGATTGCCCTATCATAGAAGATTAATATTGCATTTTACTCGCCAATCCACGCGCCTTAGGATGCCGCATAGCCCAGTAGGCTATCCGAAATAGGAGCGACCTAAATTGAACGAATGTGATAGAATTTCCCTGAAATCTTATATTAACCGTAATATAAAATGATCTAATCGGGTCTCTGTTTGCATTACCCTCGAAGTTTAATAGTGCATTTTACTCGCCTTTCCACGCGCTTTGAGATGCCGCGTATCCGAGTACGCTATCTGAAATAGGAGCGCCGTAAGTTGAACAAATGTGATAGAATAACGCTGAATTCTTATATTAACCGTAATATAAAATGATCTAATCGGGTCTCCGTTTGCCTTATCCTAGAAGTTTAATAGTGCATTTTACTCGCCATTTCATGCGCTTTGAGATGCCGCTTAGCCCAATACGCTATCTGAAATAGGAGCGACGTAAATTGAACAAATGTGATAGAATTACGCTGAATCCTTATATTAACCAAAATATAAAATGATCTAATCGGGTCTCTGATTGCCCTATTATAGAAGTTTAATAGTGCATTTTACTCGCCATTTCATGCGCTTTGAGATGCCGCTTAGCCCAATACGCTATCTGAAATAGGAGCGACGTAAATTGAACAAATGTGATAGAATTTCGCTGAATTCTTATATTAACCAAAATATAAAATGATCTAATCGCGTCTCTGATTGCCCTACCCTAGAAGTTTAATAGTGCATTTTACTCGCCATTTCATGCGCTTTGAGATGCCGCTTAGCCCAATACGCTATCTGAAATAGGAGCGACGTAAATTGAACAAATGTGATAGAATTTCGCTGAATTCTTATATTAACCAAAATATAAAATGATCTAATCGGGTCTCTGATTGCCCTACCCTAGAAGTTCAATAGTGCATTTTACTCGCCATTTCATGCGCTTTGAGATGCCGCTTAGCCCAGTACGCTATCTGAAATAGGAGCGACGTAAATTGAACAAATGTGATAGAATTTCGCTGGATTCTTTTATTTACCATAATGTTAAATGATCTAATCGGGTCTCTGTTCGCCCTAGCGTAGAAGCTTAATAGTGCATTTTATTCGTCATTTCATGCGCTTTGAGATGCAGCTTAGCCCAATACGCTATCTGAAATAGGAGCGACGCAAATTGAACAAATGCGATAGAATATCGCTGAATTCTTATATTAACCATAATATAAAATGATGTAATCGGGTCTCTGTTCGCCCTACCCAAGAAGTTTAATAGTGCATTTCTCTCGTCATTTCATGCGCTTTGAGATGCCGCTTAGCCCAATTGCTATCTGAAATAGGAGCGACGTAAATTGAACAGATGTGATAGAATTTCCCTGAAATCTTATATTAACCGTAATATAAAATGATCTAATCGGGTCTCTGTTTGCATTACCCTCGAAGTTTAATAGTGCATTTTACTCGCCTTTCCACCCGCTTTAAGATGCCGCCTATCCGAGTACGCTATCTGAAATAGGAGCGACGTAAGTTGAACAAATGTGATAGAATAACGCTGAATTCTTATATTAACCGTAATATAAAATGGTCTAATCGGGTCTCCATTTGCCTTATCCTAGAAGTTTAATAGTGCATTTTACTCGCCATTTCATGCGCATGGAGATGCCGCTTAGCCCAATACGCTATTTGAAATAGGAGCGATGTAAATTGAACAAATGTGATAGAATTTCGCTGAATTCTTAAATTAACCATAATATGAAATGTCCTAGTCGGGTCTCTGTTCGCCCTACCCAAGAAATTTAATAGTGCATCTCTCTCGTCATTTCATACGCTTTGAGATGCCGCTTAGCCCAATACGCTATCTGAAATAGGAGCGACGTAAATTGAACAAATGTGACAGAATTTCCCTGAGATCTTATATTAAACAATACATAAAATGATCTAAACGGGACTCTGATTGCCCTACCATAGAAGTTTAGTAGTGCATTTTACTCGCCCTTCCACGCGCTTTAAGATGCCGCCTAGCCCAGTACACTATCTGAAATAGGAGCGACGTATGTTGAACAAATGTGATAGAATTACGCTGAATTCTTATATTAACCGTAATATAAAATGATCTAATCGGGTCCCTATTTGCCTTATCCTAGAAGTTTATTAGTGCATTTTACTCGTCATTCCATGCGCTTTGAGATGCCGCTTAGCCCAATACGCTATCTGATATAGGAGCGACGTAAATTGAAAAAATGTGATAGAGTTTCGCTGAATTCTTATATTAACCAAAATATAAAATGATCTAATCGGGTCTATATGTGCCCAACCCTAGAAGCTTAATAGTGCATTTTACTCGCCATTTCTTGCGCTTTGAGATGCCGCTTAGCCCAATACGCTATCTGAAATAGGAGCGACGTAAATTGAACAAATGTGATAGAATTTCGCTGAATTCTTATATTAACCTTAATATAAAATGATCTAATCGGGTCTCTGTTTGCCTTACCCTAGAAGTTTAATAGTGCATTTTACTCGCCATTTCATGCGCTTTGAGATGCCGCTTAGCCCAATACGCTATCTGATATAGGAGCGACGTAAATTGAACAAATGTGATAGAATTACGCTGAATGCTTATATTAACCAAAATATAAAATGATCTAACCGGGTCTCTGATTGCCCTATCATAGAAGTTTAATAGTGCATTTTACTCGCCATTCCACGCGCTTTAAGATGCCGCCTAGCCCAGTATGCTATCTGAAATAGGAACGACGTAAATTGAACAAATGTGATAGACTTTTGCTGAATGCTTAAATGAACCATAATATAAAATGATGTAATCGGGTCTCTGTTCGCCCTACCCAAGAAGTTTAATAGTACATTTCTCTCGTCATTTCATGCGCTTTGAGGTGCCGCTTAGCCCAATAGCTATCTGAAATAGGAGCGACGTAAATTGAACAAATGTGATAGAATTTCCCTGAAATCTTATATTAAAGAAAATATAAAATGATCTAAACGGGACTCTGATTGCCCTATCATAGAAGTTTAGTAGTGCATTTTACTCGCCCTTCCACGCGCTTTAAGATGCCGCCTAGCCCAGTACACTATCTGAAATAGGAGCGACGTAAATTGAAAAAATGTGATAGAATTTCGCTGAATTCTTATATTAACCAAAATATTAAATGATCTAATGGGGTCTCTGTTTGCCCTACCCTAGAACTTTAATAGTGCATTTTACTCGCCCTTTCGTGCGCTTTGAGATGCCGCTTAGCCCAATACGCTATCTGAAATAGGAGCGACGTAAATTGAACAAATGTGATAGAATTTCGCTGAATTCTTATCTTAACCTTCATGTAAAATGATCTAATCGGGTCTCTGGTTGCCCTACCCTAGAAGTTTAATAGTGCATTTTACTCGCCCTTTCGTGCGGTTTGAGATGCCGCTTAGCCCAATTCGCTATCAGAAATAGGAGCGACGTAAATTGAACAAATGTGATAGAATTTCGCTGAATTCTTATATTAACCGTAATATAAAATCATCTAATCGGGTCTCTGTTTGCCTTACCCTAGAAGTTTAATAGTGCATTTTACTCGCCATTTCATGCGCATGGAGATGCCGCTTAGCCCAATACGCTATCTGAAATAGGAGCGACGTAAATTGAAAAAATGTGATAGAATTTCGCTGAATTCTTATATTAACCAAAATATAAAATGATCTAATCGGGTCTATATGTGCCCAACCCTAGAAGCTTAATAGTTCATTTTACTCGCCATTTCTTGCGCTTTGAGATGCCGCTTAGCCCAATACGCTATCTGAAATAGGAGCGACGTAAATTGAACAAATGTGATAGAATTTCCCTGAAATGTTATAGTAAACATAATATAAAATGATCTATTCGGAACTCTGATTGCCCTATCATAGAAGTTTAGAAGTGCATTTTACTCGCCCTTCCACGCGCCTTAAGATGCCGCCTAGCCCAGTACGCTATCTGAAATAGGAGCGACGTTAGTTGAACAAATGTGATAGAATTACGCTGAATTCTTATATTAACCGTAATATAAAATGATCTATTCGGGTGTCTGTTCGCCCTACCCTAGAAGTTTAATAGTGCATTTCACCCGCCATTCCACCCGCTTTGAGATGCCGCCTAGCGCAGTACGCTATCTGAAATAGGAGCGACGTAAGTTGAACAAATGTGATAGAATTTCCCTGAAATCTTATATTAACCGTAATATAAAATGATCTGATCGGGTCTCTGCTTGCCCCACCCTAGAAGTTTAATAGTGCATTTTACTCGCCATTTCATGCGCCTTGAGATGCCGCTTATCCCGATACGCTATCTGAAATAGGAGCGACGTTAATTGAACAAATGTGATAGAATTTCGCTGAATTCTTATATTAACCAAAATATAAAATGATCTAAGCGGGTCTCTGATTGCCCTATCATAGAAGCTTAATAGTGCATTTTACTCGCCATTCCACGCCCTTTAAGTTGCCGCCTAGCCCAGTACGCTATCTGAAATAGGAGCGACGTAAATTGAACAAATGTGATAGAATTTCGCTGAATTCTTTTATTTACCATAATGTTAAATGATCTAATCGGGTCTCTGTTCGCCCTAGCGTACAAGCTTAATAGTGCTTTTTATTCGTCATTTCATGCGCTTTGAGATGCCGCTTAGCCCAATACGCTATCTGAAATAGGAGCGACGCAAATTGAACAAATGTGATAGAATTTCGCTGAATTCTTATATTAACCATAATATAAAATGATGCAATCGGGTCTCTGTTCGCCCTACCCAAGAAGTTTAATAGTGCATTTCTCTCGTCATTTCATGCGTTTTGAGATGTCGCTTAGCCCAATAGCTATCTGAAATAGGAGCGACGTAAATTGAACAAATGTGATAGAATTTCCCTGAAATCTTATATTAACCGTAATATAAAATGATCTAATCGGGTCTCCGTTTGCATTACCCGAGAAGTTTAATAGTGCATTTTACTCGCCATTCCACGCGCTTTAAGATGCCGCCTATCCGAGTACGCTTTCTGAAATAGGAGCGACGTAAGTTGAACAAATGTGATAGAATAACGCTGAATTCTTATATTAACCTTAATATAAAATGGTCTAATCGAGTCTCCGTTTGCCTTATCCTAGAAGTTTAATAGTGCATTTTACTCGCCATTCCACGCGCTTTAAGATACCGCGTAGCCCAGTACGCTATCTGAATTAGGAGCGACGTAAATTGAACAAATGTGATAGAATTTTGCTGAATTCTTAAATTAACCATAATATAAAATGATGTAATCGGGTCTCTGTTCGCCCTACCCAAGAAGTTTAATAGTGCATTTCTCTCGTGATTTCATGCGCTTTGAGATGCCTCCTAGCCCAGTACGCTATCTGAAATAGGAGCGACGTAAGTTGAACAAATGTGATAGAATTACGCTGAATTCTTATATTAACCGTAATATAAAATGGACTAATCGGATCTCCGTTTGCCTTATCCTAGAAGTTTATTAGTGCATTTTACTCGTCATTCCATGCGCTTTGAGATGCCGCTTAGCCCAATATGCTATCTGAAATAGGAGCGATGTAAATTGAACAAATGTGATAGAATTTTGCTGAATTCTTAATTTAACCATAATATAAAATGATGTAATCGGGTCTCTGTTCGCCCTACCCAAGAAGTTTAATAGTACATTTCTCTCGTCATTTCATGCGCTTTGAGATGCCGCTTAGCCCAATAGCTATCTGAAATAGGAGCGACGTAAATTGAACAAATGTGATAGAATTTCCCTGAAATCTTATATTAAAGAAAATATAAAATGATCTAAACGGGACTCTGATTGCCCTATCATAGAAGTTTAGTAGTGCATTTTACTCGCCCTTCCACGCGCTTTAAGATGCCGCCTAGCCCAGTACACTATCTGAAATAGGAGCGACGTAAATTGAAAAAATGTGATAGAATTTCGCTGAATTCTTATATTAACCAAAATATAAAATGATCTAATGGGGTCTCTGTTTGCCCTACCCTAGAACTTTAATAGTGCATTTTACTCGCCCTTTCGTGCGCTTTGAGATGCCGCTTAGCCCAATACGCTATCTGAAATAGGAGCGACGTAAATTGAACAAATGTGATAGAATTTCGCTGAATTCTTATCTTAACCTTCATGTAAAATGATCTAATCGGGTCTCTGGTTGCGCTACCCTAGAAGTTTAATAGTGCATTTTACTCACCCTTTCGTGCGGTTTGAGATGCCGCTTAGCCCAATTCGCTATCAGAAATAGGAGCGACGTAAATTGAACAAATGTGATAGAATTTCGCTGAATTCTTATATTAACCGTAATATAAAATCATCTAATCGGGTCTCTGTTTGCCTTACCCTAGAAGTTTAATAGTGCATTTTACTCGCCATTTCATGCGCTTTGATATGCCGCTTAGCCCAATATGCTATCTGAAATAGGAGCGATGTAAATTGAACAAATGTGATAGAATTTTGCTGAATTCTTAATTTAACCATAATATAAAATGATGTAATCGGGTCTCTGTTCGCCCTACCCAAGAAGTTTAATAGTACATTTCTCTCGCCATTTCATGCGCTTTGAGATGCCGCTTAGCCCAGTACACTATCTGAAATAGGAGCGACGTAAATTGAAAAAATGTGATAGAATTTCGCTGAATTCTTATATTAACCAAAATATAAAATGATCTAATGGGGTCTCTGTTTGCCCTACCCTAGAACTTTAATAGTGCATTTTACTCGCCCTTTCGTGCGCTTTGAGATGCCGCTTAGCCCAATACGCTATCTGAAATAGGAGCGACGTAAATTGAACAAATGTGATAGAATTACGCTGAATTCTTATATTAACCAAAATATAAAATGATCTAATCGGGTCTCTGATTGCCCTATCATAGAAGATTAATAGTGCATTTTGCTCGCCATTCCACGCGCTTTAAGATGCCGCCTAGCCCAGTATGCTATCTGAAATAGGAACGACGTAAATTGAACAAATGTGATAGGATTTCGCTGAATTCTTAAATTAACCATAATATATAAATGATCTAATCGGGTCTCTATGTGCCCAACCCTAGAAGCTTAATAGTGCATTTTACTCGCCATTTCCTGCGCTTTGAGATGCCGCTTAGCCCAATACGCTATCTGAAATAGGAGCGACGTAAATTTAACAAATGTGATAGAATTTCCCTGAAATGTTATAGTAAACAAAATATAAAATGATCTATTCGGAACTCTGATTGCCCTATCATAGAAGTTTAGTAGTGCATTTTACTCGCCCTTCCACGCGCTTTAAGATGCCGCCTAGCGCAGTACGCTATCTGAAATAGGAGCGACGTTAGTTGAACAAATGTGATAGAATTACGCTGAATTCTTATATTAACCGTAATATAAAATGATCTATTCGGGTCTCTGTTCGCCCTACCCTATAAGTTTAATAGTGCCTTTCACTCGCTATTCCATGCGCCTTGAGATGCCGCTTAGCCCAATACGCTATCTGAAATAGGAGCGACGTAAATTGAACAAATGTGATAGAATTTCGCTGAATTCTTATATTAACCAAAATATAAAATGATCTTATCGGGTCTCTGATTGCCCTACCCTAGAAGTTTAATAGTGCATTTTACTCGCCCTTACGTGCGCTTTGAGATGCCGCTTAGCCCAATACGCTATCTGAAATAGGAGCGACGTAAATCGAACAAATGTGATAGAATTTCGCTGGATTCTTATATTAACCAAAATATAAAATGATATAATCGGGTCTCTGATTGCCCTATCATAGAAGTTTAATAGTGCATTTTACTCGCCATTCCACGCGCTTTAAGCTGCCGCCTAGCCCAGTACGCTATCTGAAATAGGAGCTACGTAAGTTGAACAAATGTCACAGAATTACGCTGAATTCTTATGTTAACCGTAATATAAAATGATCTAATCGGGTCTCTGTTTGCCTTATCCTAGAAGTTTAATAGTGCATGTTACACGCCATTTCATGCGCTTTGAGATGCCGCTTAGCCCAATACGCTATCTGAAATAGGAGCGACGTAAATTGAACAAATGTGATAGAATTTCGCTGAATTCTTATATTAACCAAAATATAAAATGATCTAATCGGGTCTATATGTGCCCAACCCTAGAAGCTTAATAGTGCATTTTACTCGCCATTTCGTGCGGTTTGAGATGCCGCTTAGCCCAATACGCTATCTGAAATAGGAGCGACGTAAATTGAACAAATGTGATAGAATTTCGCTGAATTCTTATATTAACCTTAATATAAAATGATCTATCGGGTCTCTGTTTGCCTTACCCTAGAAGTTTAATAGTGCATTTTACTCGCCCATTTCATGCGCTTTGAGATGCCGCTTAGCCCAATACGCTATCTGATATAGGAGCGACGTAAATTGAACAAATGTGATAGAATTACGCTGAATGCTTATATTAACCAAAATATAAAATGATCTAATCGGGTCTCTGATTGCCCTATCATAGAAGTTTAATAGTGCATTTTACTCGCCATTCCACGCGCTTTAAGATGCCGCCTAGCCCAGTATGCTATCTGAAATAGGAACGACGTAAATTGAACAAATGTGATAGAATTTCCCTGAAATCTTATATTAAAGAAAATATAAAATGATCTAAACGGGACTCTGATTGCCCTATCATAGAAGTTTAGTAGTGCATTTTACTCGCCCTTCCACGCGCTTTAAGATGCCGCCTAGCCCAGTACACTATCTGAAATAGGAGCGACGTAAATTGAAAAAATGTGATAGAATTTCGCTGAATTCTTATATTAACCAAAATATAAAATGATCTAATGGGGTCTCTGTTTGCCCTACCCTAGAACTTTAACAGTGCATTTTACTCGCCCTTTCGTGCGCTTTGAGATGCCGCTTAGCCCAATACGCTATCTGAAATAGGAGCGACGTAAATTGAACAAATGTGATAGAATTTCGCTGAATTCTTATCTTAACCTTCATGTAAAATGATCTAATCGGGTCTCTGGTTGCCCTACCCTAGAAGTTTAATAGTGCATTTTACTCGCCCTTTCGTGCGGTTTGAGATGCCGCTTAGCCCAATTCGCTATCAGAAATAGGAGCGACGTAAATTGAACAAATGTGATAGAATTTCGCTGAATTCTTATATTAACCGTAATATAAAATCATCTAATCGGGTCTCTGTTTGCCTTACCCTAGAAGTTTAATAGTGCATTTTACTCGCCATTTCATGCGCTTTGAGATGCCGCTTAGCCCAATATGCTATCTGATATAGGAGCGACGTAAATTGAACAAATGTGATAGAATTACGCTGAATTCTTATGTTAACCAAAATATAAAATGATCTAATCGGGTCTCTGATTGCCCTATCATAGAAGATTAATAGTGCATTTTGCTCGCCATTCCACGCGCTTTAAGATGCCGCCTAGCCCAGTATGCTATCTGAAATAGGAACGACGTAAATTGAACAAATGTGATAGAATTTTGTTGAATTCTTAAATTAACCATAATATAAAATGATCTAATCGGGTCTCTATGTGCCCAACCCTAGAAGCTTAATAGTGCATTTTACTCGCCATTTCCTGCGCTTTGAGATGCCGCTTAGCCCAATACGCTATCTGAAATAGGAGCGACGTAAATTGAACAAATGTGATAGAATTTCCCTGAAATGTTATAGTAAACAAAATATAAAATGATCTATTCGGAACTCTGATTGCCCTATCATAGAAGTTTAGTAGTGCATTTTACTCGCCCTTCCACGCGCTTTAAGATGCCGCCTAGCGCAGTACGCTATCTGAAATAGGAGCGACGTTAGTTGAACAAATGTGATAGAATTACGCTGAATTCTTATATTAACCGTAATATAAAATGATCTATTCGGGTCTCTGTTCGCCCTACCCTATAAGTTTAATAGTGCATTTCACTCGCCATTCCATGCGCCTTGAGATGCCGCTTAGCCCAATACGCTATCTGAAATAGGAGCGACGTAAATTGAACAAATGTGATAGAATTTCGCTGAATTCTTATGTTAACCAAAATATAAAATGATCTAATCGGGTCTCTGATTGCCCTACCCTAGAAGTTTAATAGTGCATTTTGCTCGCCATTCCACGCGCTTTATGTTGCCGCCTAGCCCAGTACACTATCTGAAATAGGAGCGACGCATGGTGAACAAATGTGATAGAATTCCGCTGAATTCTTATATTAACCGTAATATAAAATGATCTAATCGGGTCTCTGTTTGCCTTACCCTAGAAGTTTAATAGTGCATTTTACTCGCCATTCCACGCGCTTTAAGATGCCGCCTAGCCCAGTATGCTGTCTGAAATAGGAACGACGTAAATTGAACAAATGTGATAGAATTTTGCTGAACTCTTAAATTAACCATAATATAAAATTATCTAATCTGGTCTCTGATTGCCCTACCTTAGAAGTTTAATAGTGCATTTTACGAGCCATTTCTTGCGCTTTGAGATGCAGCTTAGCCCAATACGCTATCTGAAATAGCAGCGATGTAAATTTAACAAATGTGATAGAATTTTGCTGAATTCTTAAATTAACCATAATATAAAATGATGTAATCGGGTCTCTGTTCGCCCTACCCTAGAAGTTTAATAATACATTTCTCTCGTCATTTCATGCGCTTTGAGATGCCGCTTAGCCCAATAGCTATCTGAAATAGGAGCGACGTAAATTGAACAAATGTGATAGAATTTCCCTGAAATCTTATATTAAAGAAAATATAAAATGATCTAAACGGGACTCTGATTGCCCTATCATAGAAGTTTAGTAGTGCATTTTACTCGCCCTTCCACGCGCTTTAAGATGCCGCCTAGCCCAGTACACTATCTGAATTAGGAGCGACGTAAATTGAAAAAATGTGATAGAATTTCGCTGAATTCTTATATTAACCAAAATATAAAATGATCTAATGGGGTCTCTGTTTGCCCTACCCTAGAAGTTTAACAGTGCATTTTGCTCGCCCTTTCGTGCGCTTTGAGATGCCGCTTAGCCCAATACGCTATCTGAAATAGGAGCGACGTACATTGAACAAATGTGATAGAATTTCGCTGAATTCTTATCTTAACCTTCATGTAAAATGATCTAATCGGGTCTCTGATTGCCCTACCCTAGAAGTTTAATAGTGCATTTTACCCGCCCTTTCGTGCGCTTTGAGATGCCGCTTAGCCCAATTCGCTATCAGAAATAGGAGCGACGAAAATTGAACAAATGTGATAGAATTTTGCTGAATTCTTAAATTAACCATAATATAAAATGATCTAATCGGGTCTCTGATTGCCCTACCCTAGAAGTTTAATAGTGCATTTTACTCGCCATTTCATGCGCTTTGAGATGCCGCTTAGCCCAATAAGCTGTCTGAAATAGGAGCGACGTAAATTGAACAAATGTGATAGAAGTTCCCTGAATACTTATATTAACCTTAATGTAAAATGATCTAATCGGGTCTCTGTTCGCCCTGCCCTAGAAGTTTAATAGTGCATTTTACTCGCCATTTCATGCGCTTTGAGATGCCGCTTAGCCCAATACGCTATCTGAAATAGGAGCGACGTAAAATGAACAAATGTGATAGGATTTCGCTGAATTCTTAAATTAACCATAATATAAAATGATCTAATCGGGTCTCTATGTGCCCAACCCTAGAAGCTTAATAGTGCATTTTACTCGCCATTTCCTGCGCTTTGAGATGCCGCTTAGCCCAATACGCTATCTGAAATAGGAGCGACGTAAATTAAACAAATGTGATAGAATTTCGCTGAATTCTTATATTAACCAAAATAAAATGATCTAATCGGGTCTCTGATTGCCCTATCATAGAAGTTTAATAGTGCATTTTACTCGCCATTCCTCGCGCTTTAAGATGCCGCCTATCCGGGTACGCTATCTGAAATAGGAGCGACGTAAATTGAACAAATGTGATAGAATTTTTCTGAATTCTTAAATTAACCATAATATGAAATGACCTAATCGGGTCTCTGTTTGCCCTACCCTAGAAGTTTAATAGTGCATTTTACTCGCCATTTCTTGCGCTTTGAGATGCCGCATAGCCCAATACGCTATCTGAAATATCATCGACGTAAATTGAACAAATGTGAGAGAATTTCGCTGAATTCTTAAATTAACCATAATATAAAATGATCTAATCGGGTCTATATGTGCCCAACCCTAGAAGCTTAATAGTGCATTTTACTCGCCATTTCTTGCGCTTTGAGATGCCGCTTAGCCCAATACGCTATCTGAAATAGGAGCGACGTAAATTGAACAAATGTGATAGAATTTCGCTGAATTCTTATATTAACCAAAATATGAAATGATCTTATCGGGTCTCTGATTGCCCTACCCTAGAAGTTTAATAGTGAATTTTACTCGCCCTTTCGTGCGCTGTGAGATGCCGCTTAGCCCAATACGCTATCTGAAATAGGAGCGACGTAAATTGAACAAATGTGATAGAATTTCGCTGGATTCTTATACTAACCAAAATATAAAATGATCTAATCGGGTTTCTGTTTGCCTTATCCTAGAAGTTTAATAGTGCATTTTACTCGCCATTCCACGCGCTTTAAGTTGCCGCCTAGCCCAGTACGCTATCTGAAATAGGAGCTACGTAAGTTGAACAAATGTCACAGAATTACGCTGAATTCTTATGTTAACCGTAATATAAAATGATCTAATCGGGTCTCTGTTTGCCCTACCCTAGAAGTTTAATAGTGCATTTTACTCGCCATTTCATGAGCTTTGAGATGCCGCTTAGCCCAATACGCTATCTGAAATAGGAGCGACGTAAATTGAACAAATGTGATAGAATTTCGCTGAATTCTTATATTAACCAAAATATAAAATGATCTAATCGGGTCTCTGATTGCCCTACCCTAGAAGTTTAATAGTGCATTTTACTCGTCATTTCATGCGCTTTGAGATGCCGCTTAGCCCAATAAGCTGTCTGAAATAGGAGCGACGTAAATTGAACAAATGTGATAGAAGTTCCCTGAATACTTATATTAACCTTTATGTAAAATGATCTAATCGGGTCTCTGTTCGCCCTGCCCTAGAAGTTTAATTGTGCATTTTACTCGCCATTTCATGCGCTTTGAGATGCCGCTTAGCCCAATACGCTATCTGAAATAGGAGCGACGTAAAATGAACAAATGTGATAGGATTTCGCTGAATTCTTAAATTAACCATAATATAAAATGATCTAATCGGGTCTCTATGTGCCCAACCCTAGAAGCTTAATAGTGCATTTTACTCGCCATTTCCTGCGCTTTGAGATGCCGCTTAGCCCAATACGCTATCTGAAATAGGAGCGACGTAAATTAAACAAATGTGATAGAATTTCGCTGAATTCTTATATTAACCAAAATATAAAATGATCTAATCGGGTCTCTGATTGCCCTATCATAGAAGTTTAATAGTGCATTTTACTCGCCATTCCTCGCGCTTTAAGATGCCGCCTATCCGGGTACGCTATCTGAAATAGGAGCGACGTAAATTGAACAAATGTGATAGAATTTTTCTGAATTCTTAAATTAACCATAATATGAAATGACCTAATCGGGTCTCTGTTTGCCCTACCCTAGAAGTTTAATAGTGCATTTTACTCGCCATTTCTTGCGCTTTGAGATGCCGCTTAGCCCAATACGCTATCTGAAATATCATCGACGTAAATTGAACAAATGTGAGAGAATTTCGCTGAATTCTTAAATTAACCATAATATAAAATGATCTAATCGGGTCTATATGTGCCCAACCCTAGAAGCTTAATAGTGCATTTTACCTGCCATTTCTTGCGCTTTGAGATGCCGCTTAGCCCAATACGCTATCTGAAATAGGAGCGACGTAAATTGAAAAAATGTGATAGAATTTCGCTGAATTCTTATATTAACCAAAATATAAAATGATCTAATGGGGTCTCTGTTTGCCCTACCCTAGAAGTTTAATAGTGGATTTTACTCGCCATTTCTTGCGCTTTGAGATGCCGCTTAGCCCAATACGCTATCTGAAATAGGAGCGACGTAAAATGAACAAATGTGATAGGATTTCGCTGAATTCTTAAATTAACCATAATATAAAATGATCTAATCGGGTCTATATGTGCCCAACCCTAGAAGCTTAATAGTGCATTTTACTCGCCATTTCTTGCGCTTTGAGATGCCGCTTAGCCCAATACGCTATCTGAAATAGGAGCGACGTAAATTGAACAAATGTGATAGAATTTCGCTGAATTCTTATATTAACCAAAATATGAAATGATCTTATCGGGTCTCTGATTGCCCTACCCTAGAAGTTTAATAGTGAATTTTACTCGCCCTTTCGTGCGCTGTGAGATGCCGCTTAGCCCAATACGCTATCTGAAATAGGAGCGACGTAAATTGAACAAATGTGATAGAATTTCGCTGGATTCTTATACTAACCAAAATATAAAATGATCTAATCGGGTTTCTGTTTGCCTTATCCTAGAAGTTTAATAGTGCATTTTACTCGCCATTCCACGCGCTTTAAGTTGCCGCCTAGCCCAGTACGCTATCTGAAATAGGAGCTACGTAAGTTGAACAAATGTCACAGAATTACGCTGAATTCTTATGTTAACCGTAATATAAAATGATCTAATCGGGTCTCTGTTTGCCCTACCCTAGAAGTTTAATAGTGCATTTTACTCGCCATTTCATGAGCTTTGAGATGCCGCTTAGCCCAATACGCTATCTGAAATAGGAGCGACGTAAATTGAACAAATGTGATAGAATTTCGCTGAATTCTTATATTAACCAAAATATAAAATGATCTAATCGGGTCTCTGATTGCCCTACCCTAGAAGTTTAATAGTGCATTTTACTCGTCATTTCATGCGCTTTGAGATGCCGCTTAGCCCAATAAGCTGTCTGAAATAGGAGCGACGTAAATTGAACAAATGTGATAGAAGTTCCCTGAATACTTATATTAACCTTAATGTAAAATGATCTAATCGGGTCTCTGTTCGCCCTGCCCTAGAAGTTTAATAGTGCATTTTACTCGCCATTTCATGCGCTTTGAGATGCCGCTTAGCCCAATACGCTATCTGAAATAGGAGCGACGTAAAATGAACAAATGTGATAGGATTTCGCTGAATTCTTAAATTAACCATAATATAAAATGATCTAATCGGGTCTCTATGTGCCCAACCCTAGAAGCTTAATAGTGCATTTTACTCGCCATTTCCTGCGCTTTGAGATGCCGCTTAGCCCAATACGCTATCTGAAATAGGAGCGACGTAAATTAAACAAATGTGATAGAATTTCGCTGAATTCTTATATTAACCAAAATATAAAATGATCTAATCGGGTCTCTGATTGCCCTATCATAGAAGTTTAATAGTGCATTTTACTCGCCATTCCTCGCGCTTTAAGATGCCGCCTATCCGGGTACGCTATCTGAAATAGGAGCGACGTAAATTGAACAAATGTGATAGAATTTTTCTGAATTCTTAAATTAACCATAATATGAAATGACCTAATCGGGTCTCTGTTTGCCCTACCCTAGAAGTTTAATAGTGCATTTTACTCGCCATTTCTTGCGCTTTGAGATGCCGCTTAGCCCAATACGCTATCTGAAATATCATCGACGTAAATTGAACAAATGTGAGAGAATTTCGCTGAATTCTTAAATTAACCATAATATAAAATGATCTAATCGGGTCTATATGTGCCCAACCCTAGAAGCTTAATAGTGCATTTTACCTGCCATTTCTTGCGCTTTGAGATGCCGCTTAGCCCAATACGCTATCTGAAATAGGAGCGACGTAAATTGAAAAAATGTGATAGAATTTCGCTGAATTCTTATATTAACCAAAATATAAAATGATCTAATGGGGTCTCTGTTTGCCCTACCCTAGAAGTTTAATAGTGGATTTTACTCGCCATTTCTTGCGCTTTGAGATGCCGCTTAGCCCAATACGCTATCTGAAATAGGAGCGACGTAAAATGAACAAATGTGATAGGATTTCGCTGAATTCTTAAATTAACCATAATATAAAATGATCTAATCGGGTCTATATGTGCCCAACCCTAGAAGCTTAATAGTGCATTTTACTCGCCATTTCTTGCGCTTTGAGATGCCGCTTAGCCCAATACGCTATCTGAAATAGGAGCGACGTAAATTGAACAAATGTGATAGAATTTCGCTGAATTCTTATATTAACCAAAATATGAAATGATCTTATCGGGTCTCTGATTGCCCTACCCTAGAAGTTTAATAGTGAATTTTACTCGCCCTTTCGTGCGCTGTGAGATGCCGCTTAGCCCAATACGCTATCTGAAATAGGAGCGACGTAAATTGAACAAATGTGATAGAATTTCGCTGGATTCTTATACTAACCAAAATATAAAATGATCTAATCGGGTTTCTGTTTGCCTTATCCTAGAAGTTTAATAGTGCATTTTACTCGCCATTCCACGCGCTTTAAGTTGCCGCCTAGCCCAGTACGCTATCTGAAATAGGAGCTACGTAAGTTGAACAAATGTCACAGAATTACGCTGAATTCTTATGTTAACCGTAATATAAAATGATCTAATCGGGTCTCTGTTTGCCTTATCCTAGAAGTTTAAGAGTGCATTTTACTCGCCATTTCATGAGCTTTGAGATGCCGCTTAGCCCAATACGCTATCTGAAATAGGAGCGACGTAAATTGAACAAATGTGATAGAATTTCGCTGAATTCTTATATTAACCAAAATATAAAATGATCTAATCGGGTCTCTGATTGCCCTACCCTAGAAGTTTAATAGTGCATTTTACTCGCCATTTCATGCGCTTTGAGATGCCGCTTAGCCCAATACGCTATCTGAAATAGGAGCGACGTAAATTGAACAAATGTGATAGAATTTCGCTGAATTCTTATATTAACCAAAATATAAAATGATCTAATCGGGTCTCTGATTGCCCTACCCTAGAAGTTTAATAGTGCATTTTACTCGCCATTTCATGCGCTTTGAGATGCCGCTTAGCCCAATACGCTATCTGAAATAGGAGCGACGTAAATTAAACAAATTGTGATAGAACTTCGCTGAATTCTTATATTAACCATAATATAAAATGATCTAATCGGGTCTCTGATTGCCCTACCCTAGAAGTTTAATAGTGCATTTTACTCACCATTCCACGCGCTTTAAGTTGCCGCCTAGCCCAGTACGCTATCTGAAATAGGAGATACGTAAGTTGAACAAATGTCACAGAATTACGCTGAATTCTTATATTAACCGTAATATAAAATGATCTAATCGGGTCTCTGTTTGCCTTATCCTAGAAGTTTAATAGTGCATTTTACTCGTCAATTCATGCGCTTTGCGATGCCGCTTAGTCCAATAAGCTATCTGAAATAGGACCGACGTAAATTGAACAAATGTGATAGAATTTCGCTGAATTCTTATATTAACCAAAATATAAAATGATCTAATCGGGTCTCTGATTGCCCTATCATAGAAGTTTAACAGTGCATTTTACTCGCCATTCCACGCGCTTTAAGTTGCCGCCTAGCCCAGCACGCTATCTGAAATAGGAGCGATGTAAATTGAACAAATGTGATAGAATTTCGATGAATTCATTTATTAACCAAAATATAAAATGATCTAATCGGGTCTCTGATTGCCCTACCCTAGAAGTTTAATAGTGCATTTTACTCGCCATTTCATGCGCTTTGAGATGCCGCTTAGCCCAATACGCTATCTGAAATAGGAGCTACGTAAATTGAACAAATGTGATAGAATTTCGCTGAATTCTTAAATTAACCATAATATAAAATGATCTTATCGGGTCTCTGTTTGCCCTACCCTAGAAGTTTAATAGTGCATTTTACTCGCTATTTCTTGCGCTTTGAGATGCCACTTAGCACAAGTCGCTATCTGAAATAGGAGCGATGTAAATTGAACAAATGTGATAGAATTTCGCTGGATTCTTATATTAACCAAAATATAAAATGAACTAATCGGGTCTCTGATTGCCCTATCATAGAAGTTTAATAGTGCATTTTGCTCGCCATTCCACGCGGTTTAAGTTGCCGCCTAGCCCAGTACGCTATCTGAAATAGGAGCTACGTAACTTGAACAAATGTGACAGAATTACGCTGAATTCTTATATTAACCGTAATATAAAATGATCTAATCGGGTCTCTGTTTGCCTTATCCTAGAAGTTTAATAGTGCATTTTACTCGCCATTGCATGCGCTTTGAGATGCCGCTTAGCCCAATAAGCTATCTGAAATAGGAGCGATGTAACTTGAACAAATGTGATAGAATATCGCTGAATTCTTATATTAACCATAATATAAAATGATGTAATCGGGTCTCTGTTCGCCGTACCCAAGAAGTTTAATAGTGCATTTCTCTCGTCATTTCATGCGCTTTGAGATGCCGCTTAGCCCAATAGCTATCTGAAATAGGAGCGACGTAAATTGAACAAATGTGATAGAATTTCCCTGAAATGTTATAGTAAACAAAATATAAAATGATCTATTCGGAACTCTGATTGCCCTATCATAGAAGTTTAGAAGTGCATTTTACTCGCCCTTCCACGCGCTTTAAGATGCCGCCTAGCCCACTACGCTATCTGAAATAGGAGCGACGTTAGTTGAACAAATGTGATAGAATTACGCTGAATTCTTATATTAACCGTAATATAAAATGATCTATTCGGGTGTCTGTTCGCCCTACCCTAGAAGTTTAATAGTGCATTTCACTCGCCATTCCATGCGCTTTGAGATGCCGCTTAGCCCAGTACGCTATCTGAAATAGGAGCGACGTAAATTGAACAAATGTGATAGAATTTCGCTGAATTCTTTTATTTACCATAATGTTAAATGATCTAATCGGGTCTCTGTTCGCCCTAGCGTACAAGCTTAATAGTGCTTTTTATTCGTCATTTCATGCGCTTTGAGATGCCGCTTAGCCCAATACGCTATCTGAAATAGGAGCGACGCAAATTGAACAAATGTGATAGAATTTCGCTGAATTCTTATATAAACCATAATATAAAATGATGTAATCGGGTCTCTGTTCGCCCTACCCAAGAAGTTTAATAGTGCATTTCTCTCGTCATTTCATGCGCTTTGAGATGCCGCTTAGCCCAATAGCTATCTGAAATAGGAGCGACGTAAATTGAACAAATGTGATAGTATTTCCCTGAAATCTTATATTAACCGTAATATAAAATGATCTAATCGGGTCTCCGTTTGCATTACCCGAGAAGTTTAATAGTGCATTTTACTCGCCATTCCACGCGCTTTAAGATGCCGCCTATCCGAGTACGCTTTCTGATATAGGAGCGACGTAAGTTGAACAAATGTGATAGAATAACGCTGAATTCTTATATTAACCTTAATATAAAATGGTCTAATCGGGTCTCCGTTTGCCTTATCCTAGAAGTTTAATAGTGCATTTTTACTCGCCATTCCACGCGCTTTAAGATGCCGCCTATCCGAGTACGCTTCTGAAATAGGAGCGACGTAAGTTGAACAAATGTGATAGAATAACGCTGAATTCTTATATTAACCTTAATATAAAATGGTCTAATCGGGTCTCCGTTTGCCTTATCCTAGAAGTTTAATAGTGCATTTTACTCGCCATTCCACGCGCTTTAAGATACCGCGTAGCCCAGTACGCTATCTGAATTAGGAGCGACGTAAATTGAACAAATGTGATAGAATTTTGCTGAATTCTTAAATTAACCATAATATAAAATGATGTAATCGGGTCTCTGTTCGCCCTACCCAAGAAGTTTAATAGTGCATTTCTCTCGTCACTTCATGCGCTTTGAGATGCCGCCTAGCCCAGTACGCTATCTGAAATAGGAGCGACGTAAGTTGAACAAATGTGATAGAATTACGCTGAATTCTTATATTAACCGTAATATAAAATGGTCTAATCGGATCTCCGTTTGCCTTATCCTAGAAGTTTATTAGTGCATTTTACTCGTCATTCCATGCGCTTTGAGATGCCGCTTAGCCCAATATGCTATCTGAAATAGGAGCGATGTAAATTGAACAAATGTGATAGAATTTTGCTGAATTCTTAATTTAACCATAATATAAAATGATGTAATCGGGTCTCTGTTCGCCCTACCCAAGAAGTTTAATAGTACATTTCTCTCGTCATTTCATGCGCTTTGAGATGCCGCTTAGCCCAATAGCTATCTGAAATAGGAGCGACGTAAATTGAACAAATGTGATAGAATTTCCCTGAAATCTTATATTAAAGAAAATATAAAATGATCTAAACGGGACTCTGATTGCCCTATCATAGAAGTTTAGTAGTGCATTTTACTCGCCCTTCCACGCGCTTTAAGATGCCGCCTAGCCCAGTACACTATCTGAAATAGGAGCGACGTAAATTGAAAAAATGTGATAGAATTTCGCTGAATTCTTATATTAACCAAAATATAAAATGATCTAATGGGGTCTCTGTTTGCCCTACCCTAGAACTTTAATAGTGCATTTTACTCGCCCTTTCGTGCGCTTTGAGATGCCGCTTAGCCCAATACGCTATCTGAAATAGGAGCGACGTAAATTGAACAAATGTGATAGAATTTCGCTGAATTCTTATCTTAACCTTCATGTAAAATGATCTAATCGGGTCTCTGGTTGCGCTACCCTAGAAGTTTAATAGTGCATTTTACTCACCCTTTCGTGCGGTTTGAGATGCCGCTTAGCCCAATTCGCTATCAGAAATAGGAGCGACGTAAATTGAACAAATGTGATAGAATTTCGCTGAATTCTTATATTAACCGTAATATAAAATCATCTAATCGGGTCTCTGTTTGCCTTACCCTAGAAGTTTAATAGTGCATTTTACTCGCCATTTCATGCGCTTTGATATGCCGCTTAGCCCAATATGCTATCTGAAATAGGAGCGATGTAAATTGAACAAATGTGATAGAATTTTGCTGAATTCTTAATTTAACCATAATATAAAATGATGTAATCGGGTCTCTGTTCGCCCTACCCAAGAAGTTTAATAGTACATTTCTCTCGACATTTCATGCGCTTTGAGATGCCGCTTAGCCCAGTACACTATCTGAAATAGGAGCGACGTAAATTGAAAAAATGTGATAGAATTTCGCTGAATTCTTATATTAACCAAAATATAAAATGATCTAATGGGGTCTCTGTTTGCCCTACCCCTAGAACTTTAATAGTGCATTTTACTCGCCCTTTCGTGCGCTTTGAGATGCCGCTTAGCCCAATACGCTATCTGAAATAGGAGCGACGTAAATTGAACAAATGTGATAGAATTACGCTGAATTCTTATATTAACCAAAATATAAAATGATCTAATCGGGTCTCTGATTGCCCTATCATAGAAGATTAATAGTGCATTTTGCTCGCCATTCCACGCGCTTTAAGATGCCGCCTAGCCCAGTATGCTATCTGAAATAGGAACGACGTAAATTGAACAAATGTGATAGGATTTCGCTGAATTCTTAAATTAACCATAATATAAAATGATCTAATCGGGTCTCTATGTGCCCAACCCTAGAAGCTTAATAGTGCATTTTACTCGCCATTTCCTGCGCTTTGAGATGCCGCTTAGCCCAATACGCTATCTGAAATAGGAGCGACGTAAATTTAACAAATGTGATAGAATTTCCCTGAAATGTTATAGTAAACAAAATATAAAATGATCTATTCGGAACTCTGATTGCCCTATCATAGAAGTTTAGTAGTGCATTTTACTCGCCCTTCCACGCGCTTTAAGATGCCGCCTAGCGCAGTACGCTATCTGAAATAGGAGCGACGTTAGTTGAACAAATGTGATAGAATTACGCTGAATTCTTATATTAACCGTAATATAAAATGATCTATTCGGGTCTCTGTTCGCCCTACCCTATAAGTTTAATAGTGCCTTTCACTCGCTATTCCATGCGCCTTGAGATGCCGCTTAGCCCAATACGCTATCTGAAATAGGAGCGACGTAAATTGAACAAATGTGATAGAATTTCGCTGAATTCTTATATAACCAAAATATAAAATGATCTTATCGGGTCTCTGATTGCCCTACCCTAGAAGTTTAATAGTGCATTTTACTCGCCCTTACGTGCGCTTTGAGATGCCGCTTAGCCCAATACGCTATCTGAAATAGGAGCGACGTAAATCGAACAAATGTGATAGAATTTCGCTGGATTCTTTATTAACCAAAATATTAAAATGATATAATCGGGTCTCTGATTGCCCTATCATAGAAGTTTAATAGTGCATTTTACTCGCCATTCCACGCGCTTTAAGTTGCCGCCTAGCCCAGTACGCTATCTGAATAGGAGCTACGTAAGTTGAACAAATGTCACAGAATTACGCTGAATTCTTATGTTAACCGTAATATAAAATGATCTAATCGGGTCTCTGTTTGCCTTATCCTAGAAGTTTAATAGTGCATGTTACACGCCATTTCATGCGCTTTGAGATGCCGCTTAGCCCAATACGCTATCTGAAATAGGAGCGACGTAAATTGAACAAATGTGATAGAATTTCGCTGAATTCTTATATTAACCAAAATATAAAATGATCTAATCGGGTCTATATGTGCCCAACCCTAGAAGCTTAATAGTGCATTTTACTCGCCATTTCTTGCGCTTTGAGATGCCGCTTAGCCCAATACGCTATCAGAAATAGGAGCGACGTAAATTGAACAAATGTGATAGAATTTCGCTGAATTCTTATATTAACCTTAATATAAAATGATCTAATCGGGTCTCTGTTTGCCTTACCCTAGAAGTTTAATAGTGCATTTTACTCGCCATTTCATGCGCTTTGAGATGCCGCTTAGCCCAATACGCTATCTGATATAGGAGCGACGTAAATTGAACAAATGTGATAGAATTACGCTGAATGCTTATATTAACCAAAATATAAAATGATCTAATCGGGTCTCTGATTGCCCTATCATAGAAGTTTAATAGTGCATTTTACTCGCCATTCCACGCGCTTTAAGATGCCGCCTAGCCCAGTATGCTATCTGAAATAGGAACGACGTAAATTGAACAAATGTGATAGAATTTCCCTGAAATCTTATATTAAAGAAAATATAAAATGATCTAAACGGGACTCTGATTGCCCTATCATAGAAGTTTAGTAGTGCATTTTACTCGCCCTTCCACGCGCTTTAAGATGCCGCCTAGCCCAGTACACTATCTGAAATAGGAGCGACGTAAATTGAAAAAATGTGATAGAATTTCGCTGAATTCTTATATTAACCAAAATATAAAATGGTCTAATGGGGTCTCTGTTTGCCCTACCCTAGAACTTTAATAGTGCATTTTACTCGCCCTTTCGTGCGCTTTGAGATGCCGCTTAGCCCAATACGCTATCTGAAATAGGAGCGACGTAAATTGAACAAATGTGATAGAATTTCGCTGAATTCTTATATTAACCGTAATATAAAATCATCTAATCGGGTCTCTGTTTGCCTTACCCTAGAAGTTTAATAGTGCATTTTACTCGCCATTTCATGCGCTTTGAGATGCCGCTTAGCCCAATATGCTATCTGATATAGGAGCGACGTAAATTGAACAAATGTGATAGAATTACGCTGAATTCTTATGTTAACCAAAATATAAAATGATCTAATTGGGTCTCTGATTGCCCTATCATAGAAGATTAATAGTGCATTTTGCTCGCCATTCCACGCGCTTTAAGATGCCGCCTAGCCCAGTATGCTATCTGAAATAGGAACGACGTAAATTGAACAAATGTGATAGAATTTTGTTGAATTCTTAAATTAACCATAATATAAAATGATCTAATCGGGTCTCTATGTGCCCAACCCTAGAAGCTTAATAGTGCATTTTACTCGCCATTTCCTGCGCTTTGAGATGCCGCTTAGCCCAATACGCTATCTGAAATAGGAGCGACGTAAATTGAACAAATGTGATAGAATTTCCCTGAAATGTTATAGTAAACAAAATATAAAATGATCTATTCGGAACTCTGATTGCCCTATCATAGAAGTTTAGTAGTGCATTTTACTCGCCCTTCCACGCGCTTTAAGATGCCGCCTAGCGCAGTACGCTATCTGAAATAGGAGCGACGTTAGTTGAACAAATGTGATAGAATTACGCTGAATTCTTATATTAACCGTAATATAAAATGATCTATTCGGGTCTCTGTTCGCCCTACCCTATAGGTTTAATAGTGCATTTCACTCGCCATTCCATGCGCCTTGAGATGCCGCTTAGCCCAATACGCTATCTGAAATAGGAGCGACGTAAATTGAACAAATGTGATAGAATTTCGCTGAATTCTTATGTTAACCAAAATATAAAATGATCTAATCGGGTCTCTGATTGCCCTACCCTAGAAGTTTAATAGTGCATTTTGCTCGCCATTCCACGCGCTTTATGTTGCCGCCTAGCCCAGTACACTATCTGAAATAGGAGCGACGCATGTTGAACAAATGTGATAGAATTCCGCTGAATTCTTATATTAACCGTAATATAAAATGATCTAATCGGGTCTCTGTTTGCCTTACCCTAGAAGTTTAATAGTGCATTTTACTCGCCATTCCACGCGCTTTAAGATGCCGCCTAGCCCAGTATGCTGTCTGAAATAGGAACGACGTAAATTGAACAAATGTGATAGAATTTTGCTGAACTCTTAAATTAACCATAATATAAAATGATCTAATCTGGTCTCTGATTGCCCTACCTTAGAAGTTTAATAGTGCATTTTACGAGCCATTTCTTGCGCTTTGAGATGCAGCTTAGCCCAATACGCTATCTGAAATAGCAGCGATGTAAATTTAACAAATGTGATAGAATTTTGCTGAATTCTTAAATTAACCATAATATAAAATGATGTAATCGGGTCTCTGTTCGCCCTACCCTAGAAGTTTAATAATACATTTCTCTCGTCATTTCATGCGCTTTGAGATGCCGCTTAGCCCAATAGCTATCTGAAATAGGAGCGACGTAAATTGAACAAATGTGATAGAATTTCCCTGAAATCTTATATTAAAGAAAATATAAAATGATCTAAACGGGACTCTGATTGCCCTATCATAGAAGTTTAGTAGTGCATTTTACTCGCCCTTCCACGCGCTTTAAGATGCCGCCTAGCCCAGTACACTATCTGAATTAGGAGCGACGTAAATTGAAAAAATGTGATAGAATTTCGCTGAATTCTTATATTAACCAAAATATAAAATGATCTAATGGGGTCTCTGTTTGCCCTACCCTAGAAGTTTAATAGTGCATTTTGCTCGCCCTTTCGTGCGCTTTGAGATGCCGCTTAGCCCAATACGCTATCTGAAATAGGAGCGACGTACATTGAACAAATGTGATAGAATTTCGCTGAATTCTTATCTTAACCTTCATGTAAAATGATCTAATCGGGTCTCTGATTGCCCTACCCTAGAAGTTTAATAGTGCATTTTACCCGCCCTTTCGTGCGCTTTGAGATGCCGCTTAGCCCAATTCGCTATCAGAAATAGGAGCGACGAAAATTGAACAAATGTGATAGAATTTTGCTGAATTCTTAAATTAACCATAATATAAAATGATCTAATCGGGTCTCTGATTGCCCTACCCTAGAAGTTTAATAGTGCATTTTACTCGTCATTTCATGCGCTTTGAGATGCCGCTTAGCCCAATAAGCTGTCTGAAATAGGAGCGACGTAAATTGAACAAATGTGATAGAAGTTCCCTGAATACTTATATTAACCTTAATGTAAAATGATCTAATCGGGTCTCTGTTCGCCCTGCCCTAGAAGTTTAATAGTGCATTTTACTCGCCATTTCATGCGCTTTGAGATGCCGCTTAGCCCAATACGCTATCTGAAATAGGAGCGACGTAAAATGAACAAATGTGATAGGATTTCGCTGAATTCTTAAATTAACCATAATATAAAATGATCTAATCGGGTCTCTATGTGCCCAACCCTAGAAGCTTAATAGTGCATTTTACTCGCCATTTCCTGCGCTTTGAGATGCCGCTTAGCCCAATACGCTATCTGAAATAGGAGCGACGTAAATTAAACAAATGTGATAGAATTTCGCTGAATTCTTATATTAACCAAAATATAAAATGATCTAATCGGGTCTCTGATTGCCCTATCATAGAAGTTTAATAGTGCATTTTACTCGCCATTCCTCGCGCTTTAAGATGCCGCCTATCCGGGTACGCTATCTGAAATAGGAGCGACGTAAATTGAACAAATGTGATAGAATTTTTCTGAATTCTTAAATTAACCATAATATGAAATGACCTAATCGGGTCTCTGTTTGCCCTACCCTAGAAGTTTAATAGTGCATTTTACTCGCCATTTCTTGCGCTTTGAGATGCCGCTTAGCCCAATACGCTATCTGAAATATCATCGACGTAAATTGAACAAATGTGAGAGAATTTCGCTGAATTCTTAAATTAACCATAATATAAAATGATCTAATCGGGTCTATATGTGCCCAACCCTAGAAGCTTAATAGTGCATTTTACCTGCCATTTCTTGCGCTTTGAGATGCCGCTTAGCCCAATACGCTATCTGAAATAGGAGCGACGTAAATTGAAAAAATGTGATAGAATTTCGCTGAATTCTTATATTAACCAAAATATAAAATGATCTAATGGGGTCTCTGTTTGCCCTACCCTAGAAGTTTAATAGTGGATTTTACTCGCCATTTCTTGCGCTTTGAGATGCCGCTTAGCCCAATACGCTATCTGAAATAGGAGCGACGTAAAATGAACAAATGTGATAGGATTTCGCTGAATTCTTAAATTAACCATAATATAAAATGATCTAATCGGGTCTATATGTGCCCAACCCTAGAAGCTTAATAGTGCATTTTACTCGCCATTTCTTGCGCTTTGAGATGCCGCTTAGCCCAATACGCTATCTGAAATAGGAGCGACGTAAATTGAACAAATGTGATAGAATTTCGCTGAATTCTTATATTAACCAAAATATGAAATGATCTTATCGGGTCTCTGATTGCCCTACCCTAGAAGTTTAATAGTGAATTTTACTCGCCCTTTCGTGCGCTGTGAGATGCCGCTTAGCCCAATACGCTATCTGAAATAGGAGCGACGTAAATTGAACAAATGTGATAGAATTTCGCTGGATTCTTATACTAACCAAAATATAAAATGATCTAATCGGGTTTCTGTTTGCCTTATCCTAGAAGTTTAATAGTGCATTTTACTCGCCATTCCACGCGCTTTAAGTTGCCGCCTAGCCCAGTACGCTATCTGAAATAGGAGCGACGTACATTGAACAAATGTGATAGAATTTCGCTGAATTCTTATCTTAACCTTCATGTAAAATGATCTAATCGGGTCTCTGATTGCCCTACCCTAGAAGTTTAATAGTGCATTTTACCCGCCCTTTCGTGCGCTTTGAGATGCCGCTTAGCCCAATTCGCTATCTGAAATAGGAGCGACGTAAAATGAACAAATGTGATAGGATTTCGCTGAATTCTTAAATTAACCATAATATAAAATGATCTAATCGGGTCTCTATGTGCCCAACCCTAGAAGCTTAATAGTGCATTTTACTCGCCATTTCCTGCGCTTTGAGATGCCGCTTAGCCCAATACGCTATCTGAAATAGGAGCGACGTAAATTAAACAAATGTGATAGAATTTCGCTGAATTCTTATATTAACCAAAATATAAAATGATCTAATCGGGTCTCTGATTGCCCTATCATAGAAGTTTAATAGTGCATTTTACTCGCCATTCCTCGCGCTTTAAGATGCCGCCTATCCGGGTACGCTATCTGAAATAGGAGCGACGTAAATTGAACAAATGTGATAGAATTTTTCTGAATTCTTAAATTAACCATAATATGAAATGACCTAATCGGGTCTCTGTTTGCCCTACCCTAGAAGTTTAATAGTGCATTTTACTCGCCATTTCTTGCGCTTTGAGATGCCGCTTAGCCCAATACGCTATCTGAAATATCATCGACGTAAATTGAACAAATGTGAGAGAATTTCGCTGAATTCTTAAATTAACCATAATATAAAATGATCTAATCGGGTCGATATGTGCCCAACCCTAGAAGCTTAATAGTGCATTTTACCTGCCATTTCTTGCGCTTTGAGATGCCGCTTAGCCCAATACGCTATCTGAAATAGGAGCGACGTAAATTGAAAAAATGTGATAGAATTTCCC